>VXBX01009479.1:270454-371198 GCA_013400415.1 Scytalopus superciliaris
TTTTTGCCCCCCCTATTTTTTTCTCTTCTTTTTTTTTTTTTTTTTTTTTTCTTTTATTTTTAATGAAGAGCAGGAATAACAATCAACCCTGAAAGATACAAAACCCCAAACTTCCTTTAATGGAGTAGTGGGGGACTAATCCTAATCTCCTGAATCTTTTTACTCAGTTCAGCTAGTTCTGGACCAGGCCCATACACCGGATTGCTCCTGTTCCTCAGTATGTTTCATCTGACAGCTAGGACTGCACATGAAAGCTTGCAAGAACCCTCTGTCCTTGGCATAAACTGGCTGGGCTGTTAATAATTTCTCACTGACTGACATTATTTTTTGCCTTCTGGCTTTCCAGATCATCTGTTTCTCTCTTCCAAATGCTCTCAGATACACCGCATTCTGGTTGCTTTGGGGACTTCAGCCACTCTCCACAGTGTTTCATATCTATCAGCCTTCTGGTAGCAGGTACCTCTCTGGTAAACAGGACTCTGACAGGTTTTGACTGGCTCCAGTTTGTGCAGCTGCACTGCACTAGAAGGAAAGAATATATTTCATTTAAAAGTGAAAGAAAGGTTAGTTCAGTAACGTGATCTGTTGCAAAACCACTCTCTCCTCTGAGGGCAGTCAGGTAAAATACATTACACAAAGAATTTCTAAGATTTTTTTTTTCTGAAGATGTCAGTAACAATGTAGACCATTGTTTACATTTTAATTAACGTCTGTTTCACTGATTTTTAAATAAGATTAATTAATCTATTGCTTTCAGCTGAATTATTGCAAGTTGAACCTATTCAAGACATACCTGATATCTTCAAAAACCAGCACAGCTGGTTTATGTAGAGGAAGTCAAATTAGCAATGACGTTATAGCAATTTAGTAGCTCATAGACAATGCAATGATGAGAGATATTTTTTGGAAAATCTCTCCTCAGAAGCCTTTAGTCTTGTAGGAGTTTTGTCTTATACCTTTGTAGTATGTACTACTATCACAACTACCTAGAAAATAAGGAAAGGGAGTTTACTTGTGTAGAAGAGTAAAAAGACAACATCAACCACCACAGAACTATCCCCCTGCTTGTGCCAAAACCAGAGTACACCTGGTCTTGAGATCTCTTCTATGAAAATAAAGGCAAACAATACAGTTTGAGTGCCACTGTCACATAGTTACTGCTCTCTCATCTGCACTTTCACTGACAAAATCTTAACTACAATTAAGAATTTTATTGCTCTTACACTATGGGTTTCAGATACAGTTTTCAATATAGCTACTAGCAAATATATAACAAATGTGTATAGAATTGGGAGCAATCTGTGTAACTGTGTCTCTCTGAGAACAAGATTGCACACCTAAAAGGAAGTATATGATTGACTCATTTATAGGGAATATGTATATATAAAATATCTGCCTTCATGAATCCCTGATATGAATCAGAATGGTTTCTTGATGGTATATATGTAGTGCCTTAGATCTTTGGCCAGGACTACAAAGCATATTACACAACACAGGAAATGTGAAAAGGGAGTTTCAGGCCAAATTTGCAATGTGCCACTCCCAAACTAGTGACGTGCTGATCTGATCTTCCAACATCAATTGTTTGCTTTAAATTATCCCTCCTGTCAGTAGCACAGAAGTGCTGTGACAGCAGATAGGAATTGGGACGCACAAATTAAATTCCCAGCTGTGCCATCTTTTTTCTAGACACTGCCTTCGTGTACATTACCTTTTTGCCCTTCTCCAGATCCTCAGGCTCTTCCTGCCCCTTTTGTTTTTTTTTTAGTCTTACTTTTGGCATATATTTTTCTTAACTGAGTCTTCTGGCTGTGTGCATAATCCCTCAGGGGAAGAACTAATGCAACCAAGGTTTGATCAACCTTTGCCCTATTGCCCAGAGGAAAAACATTCCCTTTCCAACAGGATTTCTTGCCCAGCCTGGCGGGGTCTTAACAATTTTCATACATTCATAGGAAAATCTGAAGAATATTTTGACATCCATTCCCATATAGCAGTGATGAGTTCACACAGGTAGTTACTAGACTGAACATTGACAATATAAGAAATTCTTCCCAATTCTGATGAAATTTGCAGTCTTATGTCCATTCTACCCAGGACATGAACTGCTGAAATCTATTAATGTGGCAAAAGTTGAATTTTTCATCACACTCTTAGAGGATAAAACAGGCAACCACCAGGCTTAAGAAGCCATAAGTACCTGGTGACGTCAGACAGTCAAGCCTTGTCCCCTTGCACTCTTCTCTTTCACAAACCAAAAGCATCCCCACAGTTCACTGATATATTTTGACAAATAAGTAAATAGCTGGATAGAATTGCATGTGGTAGAAAAACAATTCTGAATCTACTTGAGAGTAGCATGAGGAATAAAGGAAACCTTTTATTTAACTGTCATCACATCACAAAACTGTCTCAACACATCAATTAGTCACATGGACATCATAGATTTCAGTCCTTGTCGTTCCTTGGTCTGGTTTGCCAAGAATGGGTAAATTGGAGAGGACTTTCCCAATCATAATAATATTAATAAAAACGTTTAGGCAATCCCACACCACTTTAGCCAAAAAGATACTCTGGAGCTTAAAATGCAATAGCTTGATCGGTGAAGGCCAAAATGTCTTAGAAAATACTGAACTCACTATGCCAAGCAGAGTAGTATGTGCTTTTATTCATGAATAAACAGGAAAGCCCATGCTTGCTTACTGCTTGGAGATATTATGGTCACAAAATACCTCTGATTATCTAGCCCGACTTTCTCCTTAAGAGATGGCATATGCCTTCCCATTTCTATGACTAACTTCATTTTCTAACTGTTGTATTGGAGTTAGACTCTATTGTTTAAAAGACGTCATTCCATGAGTATCAGAATGGATGCAACAGGTTTTCTGCAATTTTGAGCTTCCAGGCTGATTGACTGATTAGTTAGGTATCTTCAACATATTGGAATTCTTATTAGAGTTTCTCTTTTAAGAACATGGTTTATTTAGAGTGATAATCACAGCAACAATCAAGTGTTAGAAACTAAAACAAAGTACTTTCACCCTGGACTTCCCATTGATGGTTTTAACAGTGAGAGAAACTAATCAACATGTGAATTCTTTGCAGGGTAAAAATATGTGAACACACAACCATATAATATCACATAACTTTCAGGCTGCCTTCTTTTCAAATCATTCATAGCAAATACTGTTGTCTGTGAGAAGGTTTCCGTCCCACCAAATGAATGGAAATTAGCCAAGAGGTATAAAACTGGGCAGGGGACACGCTGGCAAACAAATAATTAGCATGGTCACTTAAATATGATTTCTAAAGCAAATCAAGTGTAGGTATCTCCAGTCTTCAGTCAAAATTATGGTTCCGGCCTGCTAAACTCCTCTAGAGATTAATTAATTTCAGTGTTAAAGACATAAACCTAAAAATCAAACTGAATTTGTTTTGCTTCATTTTTTACCACCTGATTTATACTGTCACTCTGAATTGCTGTGATCAGATCTGTTTTTCACAACTTAGGTACATAAAAGGCTATGAGCAAGCCATCATGACAGTGAGTTAATTAGGTTGTACTTCTTGACTTGTTCTATAATCTTTTAATCTTTCTTGTGGTTCTCGCTTCCCCAATTTTTCAACATTCTTCTTGAAGACTAGAGACCAGAATTGAGCTCTACATCCAACAGCAATAACATCAGAACCAGCTACAGAGGAAAGAAATTGTCCCCTCCTGAGTTTTTCTCGTGCTACAAACACTAGTATGTGCTGTTTTGGTCATACCTTCATTTATTTACATGACCATGACTCTCAAGTCTTCTAGAGTCCCCTTGTTAAAAAATACAGTTGTTTCTCTTATAAAAGAGCTATTATTCTATGGGTTTGGATACATAACATTGCAGCTGATCATGGTAAAGACCATATTTGCTTGTATTTGAGTAGGTAATACAGATAACCCTGTGTCAGGGCAATATCCACCTTGTCTACCTTCAAGTACTTGAAAGTCCTTTTTTATAGCCACATAGCTTTTGTGAGCCATCTGAAAGTCATAAATACTTCCAGAGAATATTTCTTCACACCTTTTTTAGATAATGACATGATTGTCTCCTTGAGGTGTCAATAACTCTCATTTCACTCTACAGCACTGTACAGTCAGTATAGATCACACACCTGACATTATGGCTACTGACAGTGGCACATAAGACAAATCTCATGCCCAGCAATATGTCAGCACCATTATTACTATTATTTAGCTCTACCCTAATCTTTATACATGTTCTATCTGTTGGGGGCGGGGAGAAGAGGGGAGGCTTGGGAGGGGAGGGGGGGCTGCAGTTTGAGTGTTTCAGATCTCCATTCTATGAGTTTTGAAATCAAAGAAGGCAAAGGACTTGCTTCTACAGGCTCTGCAGAGATAAACACATACACTAATAATGATTTGCATGTTTCAAATTACATTTCAAACTTACCTATAAATGAAGTTTTTACCCTCAGTTTTTTTTCTATTAAAATGTTGTGTGACATCAAATTAAATTCCTTGTAGAATAAAAATATCTTATAATAGCCCTGATGACTAACCAGTTATCCATAAACTCTTTGTGGTTGACACAATATAGAGGTTTTCCTTTCTAGAATTCTGTTCTATTTATTCTTGGGATCAGTCAGGTCAGTACATTTAGAAATACCTGATACCTGTTTTTATGAATAATCAGTATTAACAGTTCAGACTGCTCTTTTTAACTCAATATTTCAAAATGTCTAATTCCATTTTCTGTAGTTCAATAATTTTGTTAATCATTAAAACAAAAAATTAACATCTACATATGATATAAATGTCTCCTATTTTCTTCAATATATAATAGAAATATTTATTTTTTCCTGTTTTACTAACATCTCTGACATTTTATCTGTAAATAAATGTAGCTGTTGTGTTTTTTCCCTTTATAAAAGGCTTTAGAAGTTCCTACTTATTTCTTTCCTGTTTAGAAACACCTGAAATTTGCTATTCATAGGTTTTTTTATGTCCTTTTTCTTCCTTTCTTAATTTTTTCAAACTCCTTCATTTTAGTTTCTCTTCTTTCCCCTTCTCAATGAATCAGAAACCTACTTCAGACAGGTACCTTAAGAAAATGAAACAATCCTCCCAGTCTTCAGTAACACCATGTAATGCAGATCTTTCCAAACATAGTATTCCTAATTCACAGCCATCCAACCTTTGACTACCAGATACTGTAGCAAAGTTCCGTAGCTTGTGGTATCTGCTACTGTGCTGAATACTTTGCTATTAAGATTCAGAAAGGTGCACAGTTCCCTCTTTCCTGGGAAAAAATAATGTAATTTTATCATGTCCTGGATCTAACTGCCTTTTAATTCCAAAAATATCAAAGTGGATACAGGCATCCTTAGACCTCTTGAATTTTATACCCTAGGTACAAGATGGCAATGATCTCATAATACTGCATGCTACATTTTTGAGGTTCAGAAAACCACCCTTCCCACTTTTCATTACTGCACAAGTTTTTGAACCTGAGTAAGTTCCAGACAAGAAAGTATCATGAATTTCCTAAATCTTAGTCTTGAATGGGATGAATTGGGAAATTTGAGGAACTTGGATGCTAAGAGCAGAAGTAGAGTAAGAAAGATTTGCCTGGAAGATTTAGGTGTTTGAGTCTATAGAATTCAGAATCATGTAATGTGAAATATGAGAAAGGCAGAGAAATAGAATATTCCTTTTAAACGTTTTAAACTACAACTCTTCATTTAATAGAAACAAGTCACTTTTTGATCTTCTATGGAATCCCCTTGCATGCAGCTCAGAACCTAGGAAAAACAACAACGTGGACAGCTTTCTCAGAAGAAAGCACTGAAATGAACACAGTTGGAAGGTTTACCATGCTCACAGTAGTTCCTACGTTGAATGTTTTCCACATCCAGTATTCTAGAATAGTAAAGTTATCTGAAATTGTATCCAGCAAAAGGGGATTAAAGGTGAGATAAAGTATAAATTTTCAGTGCAACAACACAAACATTTTTCTAAGCTTGACTGTAAAGTTAAATCTTGCACTATATTCTGAAGCTGTGTTCTCTTGAATGTCTAATCTGAACTATGAATGTACGTATAACTGTGGTCTGTAGATCAGTGTTGTAATACTCTACACAGGGTCACTTACTGTTCACCTGAGCAGCACCTGTGCACCTGGTGCAGCTGTAGAAGCTCAACATTTCAAACGACTTTATGCACAGCAGCAAAGCACATCAACATCTCTCTTTGTGAAATAGTTGTATTGCTGTTAGGACCCTTCAACTTATCTGCATTTATGAAAGCACAGAAGTGCCAAAAGTTCAGAAATTGTTGTGGTCTGAATTGAAGCTTTTCTGAAAAGAAAACTCTGTAGCAGCAGAGAAATTTCAAAAATCTTGGTTCAAACTGACCAATTTTTCTTTGTTATGGCTTGATCACTTCACTGAAAAGTTAAAAATTACTTATTCACCTAGCTCAACATCCAAGCCTGTGACAGATCCAAAAGGAACAGGAAGAACCCCCAGCTCTTCTTTCCTATCTCCTTCAGGTTTTTGCATCTTGATGAAGCAGAAAAGGGAGCAAATGAGCTGCTGGGCAGAAAGCAAATCAATGAACACCTGGGCAACAAGAATTAACTTTCCAGAAAACATTACAAGTGGTGGACTGTAAGTGAAACAAAACCTAAAAATATTTGAAGTGAATGACCTTAAAGAACAAACGAGATAATTTAAAGCATCCTAATTACTAAGGGAGAAAAAAAAAAAAAAACAACCAACAAACTCAACAAAAGAGAACAAGCATACTAACGTACACAGCATCTCGAAACATCCATTGGTTGAAATGAGCAGGGAAAAGTAACACTTGTTTTCACACTGGTTCTGGTGAATTATTGTGACGTTAGGTATTTTCTAATGAATTACTGGCATGGAAAATGGATGGTAATTAGCCATCACCAAACAGAGATCCATGAGGGGCAGCAGACTTCACTTCATAACTAGTTTTAAGAAAACACTTCATAAGTTTATGAGGAGAATATGACATGGAATCATGCCTGTTGGCCATGTACATAACCCAAAATAAATTTGAATGCCTTTAGGAGCACACTGACAAGGACTTACTGACTCTTCCTTTTGGAGCTGCTTTACCACAACTCAAGACATATCATAACTTTAGCCACAATAAAGAAAGTTACATAATGGCAGAAATGTAATCATGGAAAACAAGCTAGTATTTCTAATTTTTTTTTATACCCGTTCTCTTGAAATGTTGCTGATTAAAGCAGTAAACTCAGCTGAACCAAAATAATAACAGATGTACTGTAAGTGTTCCCAGACCTAAACACCTTGGAAGGTCTGAGGTCACATTTATTAAAACTGATTCCTATCTTAAGCAGTTTTGACACATATTCTTGGCCTTGGTGGTAAGCAAATCAGTAAGTCCTTTGAAACATTCTGAAGCAGACAAACAAGTATCTGTCATATAGGGCTCTTTTGTCCTTCTATTTTTGCACAAATTTCTCTAACTTAGTTAAATTCATGAGGATTTTTGAAGTGATGCTTCATGGAAATGACTTTTTAAAGCAACAGCCTGTCTGCCTGGACATGTACATGTATAAAATGAAAGACAGCATTTACATATTTGAAACTCAAATGAAGTGGTACAATTGGAAGTAAACTGGAGGTGACATATAATCAAATAATTATAAAAGTATTTTCTAGTGAATATATTTGAAGATATTTTCAACAGAGATCCAGTTCCTTACCTCTTCTTCATTTTCCTGATTATAACTAAACCAGTAAATGAGTAAACAATCTTTTCTAATTTAGTATATTGTTTTAATTTGGCATAGGCAGGCATACCCACTACTACAATATGACATGGTGAACATGATGAAAGCCATCTGCTTCCAGGGGTTATGGTTCACAATTTCACTGAAAATGTTGTGCAATGGTTCCAATTACAAATGCTGACATTCATATGCCAGTGGCATTAAAGAGCATGAAAAGTCAGCCTCACCAGATCTGTCCAGAAACAGGTTCATCATAACTTCCCAGATATTTGCAGACAACCCCAAAATCACAGCTGGACACATCTTAGACCACCCAAGACATTTCCACACCACCAGCTGGTATTTATATATTCCAAGGCATTGATTTTTAACTCTGACTTTACAGTTCTGTTCACCTACATGAAATTTTAGGAAAAAGAAACTTGTTGAGGGTAAACCCTAAGGACCGAAATAAATCAATACAGATGGAATAAATAAATACATGTAAGGCAATGGTAACAGTAAGGTGGTAGTTTGTTTAATAAATGCGTGTACAGTAAAAAGTTACAGTTATAAAAAGCTATCAGAAAATAGAATAGATAGGTAGATAGTTACAGAACTAACAGGGTCTACTTATAATGATTTGGCATTCAGATCAGTAGGAGGGTTACATCCTTCGCTGAAAAAAATTAAGGACAATCCACCAAATGTGCACTCTCTGTGACTATGTAAACATATCCCTTTTAACCTTCTATCATGCATCTTCTTTAATATTCCTGTTTTCTTGCCCTGCTTCTTCTTTCTTCTTGGCTTTGTTAGACTGAGTTCCTTGTGTCTGGAATCTTCTTTTGAGTTATAGAACCAATAAGACAAATTTGGTTGTCATCTTGACTCTCAACAGCAGACATATAAACTCTCCTGGCCAGTAGCAGATTATCATCCCTCGTTTTTCGCCTTTGCAGGGCACACAATGAAGGGTTCTGTGAGAAGAACAGAACAAAGAAAATCCACACTTCCTCCCACTGGTCTCTGGGTTAGCCTGAAATCCAGCTCTGTCTCTAGAGTCTTTTTATAGCAATTTTGTGTATTAAATAGATACGGATTTTTTTTTTTTTTAATTTATTTTTTTATCTAAAGGTTTCTACTGAGAGGTTTCTAGCTTTTTCTTTAAAAGTCAAAGGTTGCTGGTGAGATGAAGCCAATTCTTAGTCTAAGGCTTGCTTTTGATATGTATGGAAGAATGGTGATGGATAGTAAACAGTAACATACCAAAATATACTGAAAGACAGAACCCTAACTCACAACTAAATTTAAACGATTAAATTATGCTGACAGGGTCTCATTTCAGAGATGTTTGCATAATTTACCTCTCTCCATCAGCTGAGGAAGGAAAACTGGACTCTCATCTGAGCAGAGTTGTCTCACTAAGGGTCTACAATTCATGCTCAAGCTAAGCGCCTTTCTTATGGAGACTGGACCCCATCCGAAATCACTTCAGTTAGTCAGGAACAGACAGCTCTAAATTAGCTGGAAGTAACACTGAAAAAATTAGAAGTAAACCACATTTTTAAAGGACAAAAAGTGAAATTACTTATAAGGCATTATAATCTCTATAATGGTTGGTTCAGCAGGGAAATGTTGGTACCATTGTGCACAGCACACTAAGAGCATGCTCATGGTCCAAAGAAATCTAACAACATTTAGATTGTGTAGAAGCATAGAGAAGAAGATGGAAATAGCACAGAAAACATCATAATGCCTTTACAAATAAAAATGATAGAGCATACTTGAGATAAATGTTGCAGCACCAGACACTGTGTCCCATAGAACAGTACAATAGATTTGATGGGAGTTCACACAGAAATGAAAGAAATGGAAATGTGGTCTTATGAAGAGAACTTGGAAGTACAGATGATTTTCCCCTCATACAAGCATGAATGAGAGGCAAAATGAAAATATTTTGCAGATTAGTATTATCATATAAAACAGCAGGGAAAGCAGATCAGGGGCTTCCACTCTGGCTCTGGAAAGAAAAACAACAAGGCATTCACTAAAATTAAAAGTTGGGCAAGTCAAAACTGATAAAAGGAAATACCTTTTTATATTACGTGTAATTAAATTGTGAAACTCATTGCCAAAGGAAGTTGTTGAGACCAAAAACTCAACCAGATTCATGAAGAGATTGGATAATATATCGATATCATGGATATCCAGAGTTATCATAATTAAAGAAAATAAAACTTTTGGAAGAGGTATTAAACCTAGTGCTTCAGGGCTTAAGCTAATTTCTCACAATTAGTGAGTAGGATCAGGAGATCTTTGTAGAGGCAGATTATTCTGCCACTGCCTCCTGCAGGGTTCTTCTGTCATTCTTTATAGCATCTGGTACTGGTTATATCAGATAGAGTAACAGACAAAATGGTTCTCTAGTCTGACTTAGTCAACAATTCCTCTATACTTACACTCCTCTGTAATGAAGCTCTACCCAGAATTGGGTGTGGATATGTCTTAAACTTCTGTGTGAAAGCACAGGATGGGGCCACAATATGATCCTTAGTCATATGTGAAGGATACGTAAACACATGATTACATGATTGCAGGGCTTGATTGCCTTCCAGATTTCAGTGTGAGGTTTTCCCAGCACCTCAGGATTTGTTATTCCACAAAAAGGTGCAAAACACTCTTGAGAGATAGGTAAAGGAGTTATATTTAACAGTAAGACAATCCAGGTAATATATCATGTTTGTGGTTCCAAAATAACAAAGCCTGTGAAAAGAATAAATCAGTACACAGGACACTGTAAGAAATGCTTTTTGAAGGAGGTAATTAAAAAGATGCCTCTTTTCCTTATTGCTTCTCACCTTGGTTTAGTTTTGCTGAGTCTCAACGCAGTCTCATCCCTGTGCTGGTATGGGGGTCTTGAAGCCTGAGCACACATACAGACCAAGTGAGTAATAAGCAACCCATCAACTTTCTTCCCTGGACAGATATCCTGTCCACTCTATGCAGGTTACCTTAAAAATCAGCAGCACTGAACTCCTCCACAGTGGGACTGGGAACAGGGGGATGCCACTATCATGGTTTGAGAAGACATCCCACAGTGAACTGTCAATCAGTGGGAAAATACATCTTTTATATTATTTGCATAGTACAAAAAGGGAAGAAAAAAACTTTGGGAATTAATCCAGACATAATTTTTACCTCTTTTTGAACCAACAATAATTGACCTTGTTTTAGTCCAAACAATAGCTGACCATGACAAACATAAGAGGTCTTTAAAAGCTGACTTTTAATCTCACCCACTTTCTTTCTTTAGAGAATTAAATTGCCTCAGTATAAAGAATTCATACTAGCCTTAGTTCTAGAAATCTGATCCCACATTTTTTTCCCATGAAGAATAATTCCTTGATCTGCTATCTTTGGCACTTTTCCTAATCCTTACAAGCATTCATTATCTGTTTTGTTTGGTTGGGTTTTGAGCTACATTTGAAGATATTATTGGCAAGTACTTGCAAATATACAGTAGCCTAGGTAACCCCTTCTTTTGTGTTTGCCTTCACACACAGGGTTAGTTTAAGCTACCTCTGTCAGTGTGGGCAGAATTTAATAAAATTCATGACTAGAATTTTACTTCATTTGACCATCCTTGAAAGTTATTTCTTTAAAAAGTAGCAACTGCAGATATAAATTGAAGGCATTATAAGATTTTTACCCTTTTAGCTGCTATTTTGACCCCTATCAGGGTGAATTTAAATATGCAATTCTTCCACCAGCTCAGCCTTTTATCTTGAAGTGTAATTTTTTTTCATTTAATTTTGAAAGCATTCTCACAATGACAACTAGTTAGAAAATTTCTTCTAGTTCTTTGTAAAATACGGACTTTTAAAAAAAGATAATCAAAGAAGTCAGGCTTTCTACAGTAGTATTGTGACTAAAACATATTTCAACCTCCTATTTGCTTAGTTTTAACTTTCAATGTCTTATTTAAGCTTATGTAAACAACAATTCAGGTTTCTATCACTCTCTGATCTTCCTATCTTTCCCTTCTTTCTCATCTCCTTTTAACTCCCTCCACCTCTATACACCCTAGGGAAACAAGAACAGAGGAGGTAAACACTGTGTGAAAACAGTGGAAGGGAATGAATTCTGAACTTATTTATATCTCCCAAATGGAGAAATTCAAAATAATATGAATGACAAAATTATGTGTGAGGTGATAAATAATAGCAACAGCAATGGCAGTGCAACTCTACAGCTGAATAAATACATGAATATGTAATTGTGCAAGTACTTTTAATTTTGAATACAAATTAATTTATACAGACTCCTTTGCAAGCCCCAAGCCTGCTTTCTCTGACCCAAGTATTACTGTCAAAAATTCAAAATTTTATCCTGGAGTGATTTTTTATAAGTGACTCGTAGTCAAGTGAATAAAGGGATATTTTTAACGGAGGAATGTTGACACAGTCCCATCTATTCTAGTTCAGACTGTGTTCCTCAGTTTCTTGTACATAAAACTCATTTAAATGCAGTGATGACAAGAACTTGTGTTTTCACAAGCCCTATAAAGTTCAGTTCAAACAAATACCTGTTATCAGGCTATTCAAGAAAAGGAATGTGGGAGGGGGGTTGTTTTAATGTTTTACCTATTTTTGAAGTGGTTGAATGGTTCATCAACCCACTGAGTAGTTTCCTTAATCATTTTCTTTTTAATTAATAGACTTGTGAACAACCACAACTGCCTTGTGGAAACACTAAACAGATGACTAACTTGCAGTGAGCAATCTGCTCAATACAGTCTGCTTTAATTTGAGCCATACATGCTGAAAAATAAAAGCATGGCAAGTATGCAGGTTACTGTATAGTTTTGTGTCTGCTTTAAGTTAAAACAAGTCCCCGGTGAGCAGAAAGCAACAATCATAAAACTGAGAGGAACATTTTAGATTTACTGCCACCTGTTAGCATGATTTCGAGCCGTGTAAGGGCATTAGCAGCCAGGTTCATGTCACAGCGTTAGTGCTGGTGGCAACCATGGCTGCAGAAAGGAATGGCCAAGTGTCAGCTCTGTGGACTAGAGCAGACGTTAGCGCTTGATTACAGGAAAGATAGCACACATTATCACTGTACTTCTTCTGTCCTGTTTCTGGATAGGAACCATCTACTGGGGGTTCATTAGAAACCAGCCTTGAGGCAAGCCAGCTCTGTAAACTACAGCTGTCTAATTGGTTTTGCTTGTGTGCACTGTCTTTGCTTTTATAATGGGGAAAAGCAACACAGCCTTTCTAATTAGATTGTTAAACATAATAGCTGAATGGCACAGCAGTAAAGAATTTGCCCTACTCTTTGTAATTCCAGAATAAGGCACACCAAAGATCGAGGATTTTTCCAGCCCATTTCCCCCATCATCATATCCAATGGTAATGAGTCTGGGTGGTTGGGTTTTTTTTTTTCCTTAAAATAATGCAAACAATTGTAGGCCTTGCTAAAATCCAAAATAAATGTCAAAACAGAATTCCAGGAGCAAACACATCTCTCCCTTTATTCTGTTGTCTCTGCTTTCATTTGCTTCAAATGCTGGGGTTATGCACTAATTGGTGTCTTTGTTGGCAATGGACACGGGGAAAAAATGTACAGGCTTGGAAGATGAACTCTCCTCTCTGCCTGGAGGTGGTCCCCCTCAACCAAGGCTGAAATACACTGGTACAGTGGGGAAAGCTCAGAAATTGCCATTTGCTGCACCTGTTTTGTATATTAAGAAAGGAATTTAGTCTGTCAGTTCAGCACCTTTCACAGGCTCTAAATTGATTCAGAAGGAATAAGAAAGCTCCACAAAGCCAGTTTTCTTCTCAGTGCCTTAGATTCAAAGTTCTTGATTCTTTTATAGGTCCTTGCTGGTTTTTACATAACGACTTTGTCAGCATGTTGAGCATATGCTGAAGGATGCAGAGAGGCTGCTGTTTCCATTTGCTTTCTATAGAGTAATTCAACACATATTCTCCCAGATATGATGTGGATATTTGGAAGGATTCCTAATACAGTTGCAGCTTTTCCCTTTTTTAACAATCACATTCTCTTTTCCTTTCACAAGTCTGTCCTAGTGCAAAAAGTCTCTGTGGGATCCATAGGATAAACAGAGCAGTGAGCAAATAATCAGGTATCAAACAATTGCAATTTGTATTGATTTCAAGTTTCAAGACACTCTTGACAACATGCCAGTGAAATGCTAGCACATTTTACCACAGTTCTCAAATCATTCAGTGACTCTTTGTCAGATACCCTTTCTAATTCCTCAGTTAGCAAATGCGGAAAAGGAAGATGGTTTGGTAGAATAAACAAACATGAACTTCCTCATAAATGCTGTGTTTGAAAAAGTAAATTCTTCAGTACTCATGCAAAATAGTCATTTTTCTGGATTAGCACAGAAATTGATGTTTGAGATGTCCGAAAGATGTCACAGGACACAGCAAACTATTCAATGTGCAACTGCAGTAAATAATAGCAAGAGGAACCAGCTGCACAACTTTCATGTGGGTGTCTCAAAGGAAAGAGAAAATTAATAACAAAAGATAAGTGCACTGCACCAAACATTTAGGATGTATTTCTCTCTACTGCCTTAAGTCTTCTGAGTCAAAATTAATTTGATTCCTAAACAGTGGCACTTGCTTATCTCTCAGGGTTTCACCTTGTTCTGCAGAACATCAGAACTAGAAGTCTGAAACTAATTGGTTGAACGTCATCTTGCACACTCCCTCTATTATGCCATGGTCACACAGCCCTGTATTACCAGAAACACTCACAGCAAATAAAACTCATTTTGTTTTCAAAGTTGAACACTTTTTCCTTTTCTTTTGTCTATAAAACATGAGTCCATATCATACAACTCTTCTAGTTCTTGAGAAATTGTGATGTTTAGGTAATAACTGCAAATAGCAAATACTGAAAAAGTTTTGTAACACTAGAGGATCCCAAAAAGCAAGTTCTGTTCTGTAAGAGATTGTCTGAATATGAATATGACAGTTAGGTAATTTTAAGAAATTTACATTCATTCTTTATCTGCCTTTTGCCTGGCTCATCCAATTATGATAAATTTTAATAAGTAGATACGAGTCTATCACAATTGAATTCACTATCCAAGATCTTACCAGAATAGTAACACCAGATAGCAAAAATTAAGTTTCTAAGACCTCCATTAAAGACCTTATTCATAAAATTAGTCTGAAGAGACCCTAGAGGGTCATTTGATGGTTTTTATTGTTATGTGAAGTTGCTCAGGGTTTTTTATGCCAAATTTTGATTATCTCCAGGGATGGAGTTTTCACAACATCTCCAGGCAATTTGCAACAGTGTTAGACAACTCTCATGGTGAAATTAATTTCCTGATATCAAATAAAGATTTTCTATTTTGCAGTTTGCATGTATTACATCTTCCAGCCTTCCAGTATCATATTTTTACATTGGAAAGTACCAGTTCTCAAAACCCAGTAATTTTGTGGCCCTTCATCTCTTTTAACCAGACTCTGTGAAGAGACTTTCTGTACTTGATGAGACAACAGGTGACAGGTGACCCAGCAATGTAGTGAACAAATATTTTTCCATAAGTAAGAGGCCCTTCCAGACGATACTACTCAGCCTTGATTCAGGTCCTTTCTTCTTGATCCAATGATATGAAGTGGAACAGGCCCAAAAGCAGACACAAACCTATTTGTTAGGGCACTCACCTACATTAAGTAGCCTTGATTCCTCACTGTGAATCAAGCCAGACAAGAGCTTGGCTTTTCCCCAAACACTCTTCAGCAAATGCTTTAGGCAGAAACCTACTGTTCTGGGTAAGATTCTCACAAATTCCAGAATTTCAAAGAGTGTTTCTACCTTACTTGTAAGTAAAATGCAACCATTGTTCTCTGGCCAGACACAGACACGGATTCTGCCAAATATATAGAAGACAAGAAGGCTGGAATTCATCTCATTTAACCCCGAGCATGCTCTTATCCATGGAAAGAATTAATATTTTCTGGGTTATGATACATCTGGTCTTTCTTACGTACCTTAGGTGAGACTTCTCTTCCCAGATGTTCTTACATCCAAGCTGGTCTCAAAAGCCACTGAACAAAAAAAACCCAACAACCCTAGAGTACAATTTGCTTCATTCTAAGGTCTAAAATTCTCTAAAATTTTTAGTTGCTTTTCATTGACTATAAGCAGAACAAAGAAAGACAACTCAGGAAAAAAAATCTTTCTCATAGACCTCTGACACTCAATGCAATGAATTCTATTATAAGAGGAACATTTTGTGCCCATTTTGAGTTTTGTCTCAGATCCAGCTTTAATGATGAGAGGGTGAAAACAGGGATTTAAGAGAACTATGAGGGTGTTTTCTTGCGTATGCTATGGGCTTTAGTAGGCTTTGGAAGAAAACTTATACTTATGCATTTTCCTAGGATATATGCCGAAACATGTTTCTATGTTGTGGAAGATTAAATAATTAGTAGAACGTGGTCAAGATCAAAAGGCTGTTCTATGTCATAGCTAATTTGAGAGTTACCACAAGAATGATAACTAGTGATTCCTGCTGGTCTGATACCTGCTGTAGCTAACCATGTGGATTCAGAGTGAAATGTAATATACTCGCATTGTGTTTTAATTCAAGCTGTCATAAGGTGTTAATTTAAGAACTGAATATATTTTTACTACTCCTCATCTCCCAGTTACTATTAACATAAAAATGAATAATGGGCTTCTATTCTAAGAAAGAATAGTTAAACACCTGGCCAGTGACCTCTCAGACACAAGTTTCAAAAAAAGTGTATGCAATAAAAAGCTTTATGCTGATGCTATGCACAGCTTTATCACAAAGTAGACTCACAGTACTGTTACTGCATCTTAGGGGAAGGGAGTGATTCTTTTCCTTCTTTCTTGTCTCTCTTTTTCTCTACTTCTTTGTATTTTCTTTCTTTTCTCTCTTTTTTCTTTCTTTCTTTCTTTTCTTTCTTTTTTCTCTCTCTCTCTGTGTCTCTTTAATATTAGGCATATTGAGGACATCCATCTTTGTATTGTGTATGAATCAGTATCTTTGTTATGCAGCAAACACAGAAGATGACTGATTTAAAGAAGAACCATTTCATTTGGTATTATTCATAGATGTGAAAAGAAGTAAGCAAGAACATTCTATTACTCTGATGCAAAAAAATTAGTCATTCTGTGCCAGTGACTCATGCATCAATGCTTTGATATGCATAAGCTGAAACATTCACCCCCAAATTAGCCTTCGTATCTTGCTGTGATCTATCCATCTTCCATCTTAACCACAAACACTATTTGTATGGAATACTGTTCCTACACACTTCCCTGTAAACACGTTTGAATACACATGCTATGAAATACAGTCTTTGACTACTAAAACACCTCTGATTTGGGTGTTTTAATTTCAGAGGGAGAACTGCCGTAGCCTGATGGCCAGAAGTGAGAAGATCTGCTAATTTCTACAGCTTTTGTTAATCATCTTTGTATGCTGATATTTTCAATGTGCTGCTACCAACTAACATAGGAAGATCTGAACAGCAAAAATCATGAGTTCCACTACTAGGTGCATCAAACTACACATGACTTTGAACTATTCAAGGTGAGAACATTACATTTAGTTTTCTGGAGGCTGTCATATATCTCATCTCTTTGGGTAAAATTAAACTTTATTGAAGTAGCAGGCTCTCACATCACCTAGAAACGGTTATTTACAGGTTTTCATTCCTCATCCTTCTTCCATTTCAAAGCGATAGGTCTCTTCTTTCTTCTATGTTAATATGTTTTCTTTTAAAATCCATATCTTTTTTTTTTTCCCACTAGAAGGATCTTATAAGTGCCTTAAGCCTCTTTTTTCTTCCATATTCCTCTTAGATACTATACTTTCCATCACATAGTCTGGACACTGACCTCAAGAGCTTCCAATAGATTCTCTTTTTAAGTTTGTTCCAGCAATGATTTCAGCTGAAATTCTGGTTAGGAATTTTTCATTAAATATTTTTTGGCCTTCAACAGATACAACAAATCTTAAACTTTTCATCATAATGTCCCAGTAGTGATTGAATGTAACAAAGTCAAGGCTACACAACACAAGACATTGTCTTCTATTAGCTGAACTAGGGAGAATATGAAATTCAGTTTGAATTTTGAAATACACTAGAAGTGAAATAAGGCAACTTGCTTAAATGTCTTCTCTTATTCTGCAGAAAAATTCAAAATACCTTACATTTGTTAATAATTTGCTATGCTGCTCAAATTTGACCCTTTGCCAGGGCATACAGAGAAAACAAGAAAGCCATCTGAAGGCTAAGAATGAATTTCTGGTCAAAATAAAAGAAGAATCCACTTACCAACTACTACAACTTAGTGCTTAGGGCACTTGCCTACAGGGCTGGAGACCTTGATCAAGTCCCGGGTTGACTTTTTCTCTCTCTGATCTACCAAGAAAAAGATCAAATACCTTATTTCTGTTTGACCTTGGGACTGAGCCATTTGGGAACTTCAGTAAAGAAGAAAACACACTTCTCAGAGCAGGAATGCTTTAAAACCCTTACATCTCTTTTGCTAATTTTTTCATTTGCATTTTGAAAGTCTATATGCATATTTATTTTGCAAACAATGTCCTGTTTGTGATATAAGTAAGACATTTAACTTTTAGCACCTATAACGACAGCTAAATTTATTCTGCCTTCCCAGCTGAGCTCCAGCCACCTTCCTGTTTTCTCTGGTGTAAATGCAATGGGTATTCAGAGCTTTTGGGTTTCACTTTTACTGAGATGTCCTTTAGCTATCTTCCTGCCATTCATGACTGGCTTTTAACTGAGCTCAAAAATGCATTGGTTATTTTACTCTGGGATTTTGTTTGCTCGCATGTTTGATTATATTTTTTGTAAAGCCATATATCACAGAGTGTCCAGAGGAAGCTCCTCCAGAGATCCCTTTTTCACTCCTTCATGTGTCTAGATTCCCATCTCATTTACAGTGGAATAATTCCACTGGAGACAATGAAAGTAAAATTAAATGACCTCTCAGTGACAAGGATGCAGCACTGCCAAAGGGAAACCTCTCTCTGTGTATACCCTGTCAGTATGGAGGATTTAAGGGATGGAGGATATAAAGGACTCTGCTTGTAGTTACACCTGCTCTGCAGAGAATGCAGGAACAGGCAACGGGACTGGTAGGGTACCCCAGAGGTGTGAAAAGCCTCCAGGGCGTGAAGCTGAGGAACAAGCCATTTCCAGTGGAGACAATGGACACTGCCCACCGTAAAAGGCTGTAGAGAAGGCTCGGGGTGGCCTAGGGCTCCACAGCAGCCCCCTAGGGATCAGTCCCTGTCCCACCAGTGCTACAGCAGGGCAGATTCAGCTCCCCACAGCACTGCCCTGCCTGGCCATGGGTCCCTCTGAGCCAAACCCCAGGGCAGATGGCCTAAGATGTCCTTGACCAGCCCCAGGGAGGTGTCTGGATGTCTGGGGCTGGCCAGATGCCCTGCTGCCATGGGAAGACCTGCAGTCTCTGGAGCCTGGACCACTGACCCCTGCAGCACCCTGTCCATCTCCCAGGCTTCACCCCTTCTCCTCTAGAGCCTTTCTGCATGCCTTGAGGTGCTCTGCTACAACGTTTGCTAGGCAGTGAAGAGCAGGAATGGAATATCCTCTGCCACCAGCACTGGCCCTGCTTAAACTTTGGTGCCAGCCTCATGTCCCCTACAGCAGGCAGGTTATCAGGAGTCTTAGGAATAGGAAGCCTCAGGACTAGAAGGAAACCAATGCTTCACACCTTGAACTCTGTGCCCAAGGGGTCCTTTGCCTGTTGGCAAAGAGACAGGCAATGGGAGAGGATATGGAAAGGCTGAAGCAGGAAACTATCTTCCCAGGAAAGGAAGAGAACAGCGGCAGACTGTCCCAGTGCTGACCCGTAGCACACCCTCTGACCTGCTCCTTGGGATTGGCAGGTCCAGGCCAGGATTAGCTTGGAGCAGACAGAGCAGCCCGGCCCTCTGTGGTGATTTCCCATCATCATTGTTATTTTAGATAAAAATGTATAAACACTTACGCATAGGCTTCACTATGAAGTATCATTTAGCAGTCTATTCTCATACAAGATTTCTCGCTCATGCATAAGCTATTAAGTATGATTGTTTAAGGAAGTTTACTGGAGTTGCTAAACATTACTGCCATATGCTTTTGGGGACACTTGTTTTCCCTAGGCTTATAACCACATATCAGAATTTACAGCATATACTACATATACTCTTGGCAAATAGGACTACAGGGAAGAAATTATAGTGCAATAAATCATTTCTGTTTTCCCTCTTGTTTTAGTGATAGCACTGATGGAAATTACACAGGAAATATGACTTAAGTAAGCATTTGCGTGGTTCAAAATGCTACTTAAACACTTTCAGGTCACCTTTGGGAATGTATTTCCCTTAGGATTTTATTTTGTTGGCTATATGTGAGTGCACATTTGTAACAGAAGTGTTTCTGTGTGGTAGTGGAAAGCTAATGGGGATATGTTCTAGTGCATTAGGCTGGCATTTATTACAGCAAAAGCTTGCTAAGGAGACTTAGTCTTTTGTAACTGAAATGAAACCCTTGGTTTTATTTCACCAGCATTCATAATGCCTACTTATAGGCAAATAGGGCCAATATTTGAGGGCAGAAATTGTTTCTATTGCAAAATGTTTTGGAAAATATTAGAAATTAAACTAGTATCTTTAATTTCTCTCTAGACTCTGCCCTTTAGTTTTTAACATATAGTTAAGTATTCTCTAACAAAAAAATACTTTACCGATTGCCTCACATTAAAAGCTCCAACTCATCATCACACTTTTGTGTATTTGTTTGCATGCATATTAACTTTACTGTCTATCCCACACCTCAGTAACATGTGGTTTCTCCAATTCCTTCAGGTCACTGCTCATCTCCTAACTTATAACCTGGGTTTTGAACAACAGCTCTTTTTCCAAAACACAGATACATTCCTTTCCATATTATCCTCAGCTTTAGTAACATCCATAAAATTTAAATCAGAAGGCTATGCTGTTGCTGCAGCTTGCGCTCTTTTTCCAGGCTGCACAGGTTACTGGATACAGGGACACAGTATCACAGTCCCACAAACAACATCTGCTAGAGTGTTTAGAATTACATTAACGCCGTGGAGAAATGCCTGCAGAATTCTTTGAAGATGAAAATTCATATGCCCAGGATAACTGTATGCAAAATTCTAACAAAATTACACACAGATTCCTTTTTCATACCTTTTCTTGGCTGCCAAATACCTTATCAAAATCCCCAGCACCTTGTTTAGAAACATAGGTCTCAAAGTGTCTGTTTTGCAAAGGCAGATGAATGTAAAACAGCAAAATTACAAAGGTGGTAATTTCAGTTTACTGAGCTTGGTTTAAATGGCAAAGGGTAGGTTCATACAGCTACATGCCTATGGTCATGTCATATTAGTTTCTGTGCGTATTTGGTTCCCACAGCACACCACATTGTGTGTCTAGGGACTTTCATGGCACATAAAATGCAAGCAGCTCTTTGGAGGTCACATGATACGCTTTCTGTAGTTAATCTTACATAAGTATATAGCTGGATTGGGTGAAGGATCCTGTCTCTGAACTTTGCAAGCCTCCAAAATGCAGCTAACTGTCCTTGTGTACTGGCAGAAATGAAGCATGACCACTCAGGCAGTAAGGACTGAAGAACAGCGAGGAGCTAGAAGTACAGGCTCCAGCTGGAGAACCAGATAAGCTTCCATCACAGAAGAAGAAACTGTTCTGAGAGCAGTTGAAGCGCTGAAGTTCAGATACAGCAGTTATTGACAATTACCCAAAAGAGCAGAATAATATTCAAACCCCAACAACAAAAACCAACACAAAACAAAACAAAAAATGGTCAATGTTTACTAATCCCAGACATGTGACCTTCTTGATATAAAATACAGGTTTTTAACTGTGGTCCTGCATATGATAGTGTTATTGTAGAACCAAACCACTGTGAGCGCAGTAATAGACTAGAATTTCTCCAGTTGCCATTTTCACTATTAGATAAGCAAGGCTCAGTATCAACAGAGCACAAAACCTTAACAGTTTCCTGGTGCCATACAAAATACAAACCCCCAAATCTTTATTTCTCACACTGGAAAATGTTTATTAAATTTAATCTTCCCTCATATGGGGCAGCCTCCATCTCAAGCTGGTAATGTATGATTTACAAACAGTGATGAGCCTTCAGGAATTCTACAGCACAGTGTGAAAGAAAAACCTTTGGTCTTTCTAACTTGTAATATTCTCTTCTGCTTAAATCTTTGTCTACTTCAATTACTCATCAGGCTTCAATACTTGTCTAGTCCAACATTTAGTCATCAGAAATGCAAGTGTTTAGTCTAAGTTAATTGTCTTGGATGGGGAAAGACTGGCATTTCCAGAAGATAACCCTTTCTGCCTACTGAAACAATGTCCCTTTAAGTGTAATGAACATTTAAGGTGCTTGCAAAGGTCCCTGATTAAGGATCTTGCAAAGGTCTTGATTATCTTTGTCCTTCAGTTGTAAAAGAGTTTTAGAGAACTAGTCATGCCTAACATCAGGTAAGAAGTGTGTTACCTTTCCAAACCTACACTCAGGTTGTAAGTAAACTTCCATACCGTCCAAGTTTACACAAGGCAAGTAATTCCTCAGACAATACTTCTTTTGCTTATTCCATTCCACTTACATCTGAATTATTCACTGTGTTGCACTTTATAAATATTTACAGTTGATATGTTCTGAAAGGAACAAATAACAGTTTGCCTACTATGAATGTGGGCTTGTCTGCCAACTTCAAAACCAGTTGTACAGAGAAAAACTTCTTCACAGTCCCCTTCAGGATATATGTTACAGTTATGGGAAGAATATTTTTCTGCTGAAAAGTGGTATTCAGTGCATAAACAATTCACTTTGCAGAGGAATCTGAAGCTTAAAAGATGTTGCTTTAGGAAAAACATTTATACCAAACTTTACAATAACTGTAGCTACCTTTTTCCTCTACATTTGTGTTGTCATTAAAAAAAAATTCCTTTCAACATTTTTTATATTAAAAATTACATTACAAATAATCGTGTCAGGAAAAAAAAGAATGGAAATAGAAAACTACGAAAATAAAATGCCTAAATAAAGAAGAACTTGTGGAAATATAAAATGGTTAAAAATGTTTTAATTTTGGGTTTAGCATTGGTGGAGAAGAAAATCTGTGTCAAAATTTCTTACAAAAAATTGTTCAAGATGTTTGAAATGCTTTGAAAACTGAGAAAAAATGTGAAGCAGATTTGTACACTTAGGATGACTGATGTTTTTTGGATTGAAACATCTGGTTTTTACTCCGTATCACAGCATTGCCATCTGGAATTATTATTTCATTGAATCCCTTCACAGTTTTGACAAATGTAAGAGCAGGTTCCCAAGCCAGATTGCACCAATGTGCCTCTGCAGCCCATTGGGACAAGCCTTAGTGAACACTCTTATCCCTCAGGATATCTTTCCATGTGGCCTAGTTAATACTGAGGAAGAGCTAAGCATCCTTGTGCTTGTAGTAAAATGAGACTAGCCTGGGAACTGGCAGTTACCACACAGCATCCAACACTTCAGATTTTCCTAAGACATGGTGGGAGACTTTCTTTTTTCCGAGCAGGTAAAGCTGAATTTCAAATCTCCACAAAATGGAATAAAGACATATTCAGCATGTGTGTTGCTTATTGTAATTGTGTGCAATTTGTATCTATAGCTTTGTATTTATCATGTCAGAGATGTATTATGTCAGTGAGGACCACTACTAGGATCAAACTCAGACTCCTCTGTCTGAGTTCAATGATTAATTCTTGTAACATAAATGGATCTTCTATCCAAGTCTCCTCAAAGCTGTCTTGTAGCAAGCAGAACTCTTGGTAGCTATCACTATCATTACAAGCAGGACAGGTGTAAAGGTCTTCCTAAATCAGTGGAAGGAACATCTTTGATTGCTCCACTTCAGTCAGGCACTGTTTGCACCTGCACAGCCAGCCTTGCATCCTGTGAAGAAATATTTTCTTGTGATATTCTAAGTGGGACCCCTCCACTAAGGTCACAAAAAGAGTTTTAATAATGTACTTCCTCTTAGACAACTGAGACAAGCAACATACAACAAGGATAGTATCAGTTAGGCTCTGTTTCGGTCTACATGAAGTCACCACTTCCAAAGTGTCACTTACCTCCTTTCATTTTATTTTGAGCCCTTGTGCTAAGATGGCAATAGATGCAAAGCAGCACGGGTCAACATACAGAGCTACATATAAAGGGAAGGCCAAACTGCTTGAGATATCATCTTTTTCAAGAGCAAGGACACAAGAAAAACCTTTCTCTCATCTTAATTTTTTAATGGATTTCAGAACCTTCATGTTTTTACGCTCATGAGCTTGGCCTGGAAATTGAACAAGTGAATACGCTCGTCCTGCAGGACAAAAGCACCTCTTCCAGCTTTCAAACACTGTCAGCACAAGTTTTGCTCCATAGTGCAAGAGCTAGTGCTTCCTGTACTCTAGCTAACTCATTGGAAGCAAACTGTGGAAGCCTTACAGTGCCTTTGATGAAATGTTACATGCACAGCACAGCTGCCAGCCTTGCACTCGTTGACAATGCAGACACCAGCCTCTTGCTTGGAGATGGATGCTTGCACCGCTCCCAAAACACTAAAGCAGTGTGAAGGGTCTGGCATCTACTGTTGAGAGACACCAGCAGCTGTGTTTTCTTTGATGGTGAACTGTCCCAGCAACAAGATTGGTTGACAATTTGCTTTAAAACTGTGTTTTAACTAAACACACAGTTCTATTCTGAGAACAAGGCAGCATTCTAAAACAAACAAAAAAAAAACCCACCAAACCAAAACAAAAACAACTACAACAACAAAACCAAAAACAACCCCCCAACATTGGAAAATTGAAACTAATTTTCACAAAAATCTTCAAATAAGATAATCTTTACTTTGTTCTCTGAGTTTAAAACTAGCAAACTATATGCTCACTACCTGACTTCTGTGGAAAATGAGCTACCAGGAAGAAAAAGCTACTTATGAGCCACAAAGTCCCTGCTTAAACACTCTTTGGGAGTTTGGACAGAACAGGGCCTTCAGGGCTTGGCTTTGGAACATAGGCACCTCCAGTAAGGAGGAAAAACCACCAGGAAAAAGCATGCGAGTTTAATGTAAATAACTATATTCAGTCTCCCATGTTTGAACATTTATTCTAATGTGAAAGACCTTCTTTAAGCAGAAAGTGACTACCTGGTGTGTTTTGGATCCTAACCCAAGGGAATACACCCCCTCCCATCACACAGTGAAATCACATCCCTGCTGTTAATGGTTCCCTGCACAAAGACTAAGAGCCTCTTGCACAGTCTCCTGTTGCACTGCAGGGAGAATTTGGGACTTGCACTTAAAAGCACATGATTTCTGTTCCAGGACCATGATCCTTTTTCAGCTGGCTGCTGCACTGATATAGTCACATTTGCTTTGTAAGCAAAGCATGCTGGAAAGCTTCCCCAGTCTGATTATCCCTTCCAGAGCTGGTGAAAGCATGTCCTTTTTTTTAACGAAGTTATCTTGTTTAATCAGGACTAAGTAAACATATTACACACTAATAATAAAATCACTAGAAGTTCTCTACTTAATCTCTCTGATTTTCCTTAGAGGACTCAAACAAAGACCAGCAGGATCTCTAATCTTATGATCAACAAAGTTGCATCACACCAGTCTCTGTTCTATCTGTTTACAGATCAGGCTGATGTTGTTAGAGGGTGGTGACATTAACTGTTACTGTATCAGTAGATAATGCAATTGCATTAGGCAGGCCGAACTTTGCTGTCACTTCTGGTTGCAGTTGCTTAGAGGAAACTCTAGAGACTGTTTTTAATACCAGAAGACATGCTTATGGCCAAGTTTGGAGCAATAGAGTGCAGAGTTGCCACCAAAGATGCCATAGAAGCCTTTGCTGATGCCCCTGATCATGCAGGAGAAGCACCCCAGCTGCAATGCCTTTTGCCAGTGCATTTCCTTCATCAGGGCCAGGCAATCCCACCAAACTGGGTATGGCAAGAGAAACCAGGAGCAACAAGTTCAGTCTGCTCCTCACTCCTTGGGCATGACATCCCTCCAGCTAAAACTTGTCCTCCACTCTCACACTCTGCCTGGTTTCAGGGGGATCCTGGGTGCAACCAGATAAGGATGCAACTGGCAGTGCAGGGAGTCAACCACCAGCCTATCAAGAAGGCAGCCTGAGATGGGGGCTGCCTGACATCTCAGCTGCTGCACGGCTGCTGCATCACCTTCCCTGCCCCCTCCACAGGCTGTGTCCTGGAAAGAGCCATAGCTGATTATCATCATGCCTCCCACATAAGAGGGATGTGCTGGAAGAAGCATTACTCTATCGAGCCTCCCACAGCTCCTTGCTTGAAGTTAAAAGCCTGATCTAACCCTTAACAAACACGAATAAAAGTGCTAGGGAAGGAATTTTAATTGGCCAACACTGTAAATGCTTTGAAGATGCTGTGTCATTATTGACTAACTTTCAGCACACCTGAGCCAGCCAGAGGGCAGTGATGTTAGTTTTGAACCCAGGATATTACTGTTACTCTGTCCTAGCACCCCACTGTTTAACTGCATCATCTCTTTTCATTGAATAGACTTGTTGTGCCTCATAGTATCAATAAAACCTTGCCTTGCTTCTGCACTGTTTGTAGGGAGGGTTAATGCTGGTTTCTTCTCACACCTCTGCCTGGCACAGTTTCACTACCAGCACATGGCTCATCCACATGCAATTTTGAGCACCCACAGAGCACAGCAGTGTAGATAACCACCTCTTCTATCCCACTTCTTCCCAGGAGTCCCCTCCCTACCCTGAGCTGAGCAACACAGTGTGTTGTTCCTCCTCCATGTAGCTGCCAAGGCAAAAAAGAGCAGGGAACAAGGACAAGGACAGGACAAAGAAGGAGAGTTCATCTTAACTGACATGAAATCAGAGGTCATCCAAATGGGAACCTGAAAGAATGCACGCTGAGTGCAACAAAATGTTCCATATGGCACTCAGGTACTAAGTGTTTGTCAGGCAAGAAGTTAAATTCGTAAGGAGCTACTGCACAGCCCCGTCACAATGCTTTCCAGCAAACACGAGAACTGTCTTTGTATCCTCTGCAGAAGGAAGCCAAAAACTATATCTCAATCTTTTCAGGTGACCTAACC
Source organism: Scytalopus superciliaris (assembly GCA_013400415.1). Lineage (NCBI taxonomy): Eukaryota > Metazoa > Chordata > Aves > Passeriformes > Rhinocryptidae > Scytalopus > Scytalopus superciliaris. Next base: position 297,493 of record VXBX01009479.1, read on the forward strand.
ATAAGATGCAGAGAGCTTTGTCTCTTTTTCCTTTAGAAAAGATCGTTTTAATCATAAGTAAATGGCATCTGATATTTAGGTGTCTGATGCCCTTTGGCTCCTCCGTGATCACAGTAAAATCTTCGGAATACTTCCACTATAAAACAGAATACATGATGCTGCCAAGAGTAAGAAACCTGGGTGACTATTGTTTCCTTTCGTAGGGATGTACAGGACTGAATCTGAAGCTTATGCACAAAAGCAAATGAGACATTTATTGAAATTCTGCTGACACTGATAACTAAAAACATCACTGTTTTATATTTTTGGTTTGCACGCTACATTATTCATTCAATGGACCATTTTAAAGGCCCCTTTTAAACATCCAAGACACAACAGCAACCTTTTATTACACTTATTAACAGTTCCCTTCAACCTCCAACAAGATGCTTTTAAATGGCTAGCTACAAATTTTTGAGAACAATTTTTGCTTCCTTCTTCTATCCTAGTGGCATAGCCAGCATGAATGTGCAGTACATGCACCAGGTATAACCAGTGCTAGAGGCAACTGCAGTGGGAACAAGGGACTGTCATGACAGAGGGACAGACATTTTCTCCATGAATGGGGGAAGGGTTCTAGCACCCTTGGCCCTACCAGTAGTCTGTCCCTGAGAGCAGCCCAGTCCTCAAGGCAGCAACAGTTACAAATCAGCACAAAAATAGTTCTACCCTTACAAGAAAGTCTATTCATTTGTATATATTGGTGAGGGGTTTAGAAACATTAAACCTATTCCGGCAAAGGTCAGTAGGTGGTATATGTGCTACCCTGAGATGCTGAAATGCCTGAGTAAAAATAGACTGTTGAATGAGGGACCTTCTACAAATGAATTTTCTAATAGCTTTGATATTGTTGTCAGCACAGATTTCATGGATGAACTGAAACTAGCCTGAACTTGCTGTGCCACCCAAGTTCATCAAAAACTGCAGGAGGAGCTTGGATGGGGAGGGGAGAAAGGCCCTAAAGGTGATTCCCACCACCTTTAAACCTAGACCAGTTGTCTAGAACAGCCTCTATGCTCTCTTTGTGGTTCACCATCATCTGGAAGAAATCATCTGAACTATCACAGTTCCCAGACAAGACCATGCAAAATAGGTGATGGACAAGTATACAAAATCCAGTAACATCAGCCTGAGAAAGTTCAGGTTGGATGTTTCTTTCAGACAAATACTTCATATACATCATGACCTTCAGAGACTGTAAACTCTTATCCTGTTGAAGTTATTTTAAATCAAAGGCCAACATGCCAGCAGCTGCACAAGTGAGGAATGCCTAAGAAAATAAATACCAGTTAGAGTGCTATTTAATGCTGTTAACTGCAGTGGGTGGAGGCTGGAGGGCAGTAGCTTTTAACAGGTTTTATTTGAAAGACTAACTCAGTGCGGTTGTCACGACAGTTGTCTTTGTGACTGAAGTTGTATTGCTAACAGATGGAAATCTGGCAGCTTTTTCTAATTTATGCAGATGCTTTGCAGAAAGAATTACCATCCTAAGTGATTCTAATATTAACCTTACACGAACCTTTCTCCACTGTGTTAATAAACAGAATGTTTTAAGGCTGTTCTGCTCAAAACAATCAGAAATGTTCAACTGTGCGTGCCTTTTAATCTCTTCAGTTACTCTTACAATTAAACATGCATTTTTTTCATATAAAATCTCTTACTGAACTGAGAGTTGGATATGTAGCAAAAGTTAGGGTAGTGCTCAAAATACCCATTTTAATTATAAAATTACCTACCAGGTTGTGTCTTCATTAATGAGCTAAGCTTGTGGACTGTCTTGTTCTTGAAAACTGGCATTCAGTACAATAGCTAACAAGAATGATTTAACAAGAGAAGTATCTAAATTGGCAATCATTTAAAAGGACTGAATAATATTCTTAATAGCTGTGTAATGTTTCATCTTTTTTGCTTTGATTGGCACTTTTTTAATTGTTAACACTCTTTTCAAAAACTGGCAACACATTGCCTCATTCTAATCTGCAGTGAGCCCTACCGTATTACACACTATCTCAAGTGCTAAACATGCTCAGAAGCAACACACCACTGAGAGGTTTTGAAGCATTATGTGTATTCTGTGGATCTTTGTGTGTTCTTTAAGGAGATTTTAGGAAATCAGAAGACCATGTACTTTTGCTTTGCCCTGTGACAGTTTGAAAATGTGAGTCCTGTAAAACTTACCGGTTAAAGTGTATTTGTATCATGAATGCCCTGATCAGCTGAGTGAAAGGGATACTTGCTATTGCAACTATATCTCTCTGAGATGACTGACCATGTGCATTCACACTGCAGGTGACTTAAAAGAAATTATTCACTGTTTCCGTCGGTAAGACTTTGACCCTCACTAGCTGAAAGCAGTAGTCATACAGCTGTAAGGAACAAAGAAAACATCTAATATAGAAACACACAGACCATTGGAGCATTTCAGAGAAGGAGTAAACACTAGTTTTGACTCTTTGAACACTATCTGCATGACTCATGAGCCATGAGTTCTGGGTCTGAGCAATCTGACTTGAACCAAAAAAGATGCCTTCCCTTAAATAACACACCCACCCTAGTAAATAAATAGAGAAGTTAGATCCTAAGCTTAGATGCCATATCCAGGCAGATCAGACCTTTACATGGAGGCTTTCAAATGCCTTTTCCCTTTGGCCAGTGTCTTTACAGGAAGCACACACACTTCCTTTTGGAGGCCTTTTCTATCACTAACTTAGAAGTTAAGTGCAAGTCAATTTTGTTGAGAGGATGATTATCCTCTGTTTTCCTGTGTTTACAAGAAGTCTGAGTTATCTGCAACCCAAAATTGCCTGTCTTTTCAGAGTGCAGTCTGAGAAGTGGCAGCTTCAATACCGAAGCAGTCTTCTCAGCAGCCCCAAAGCACAGAGACACTATGGTCAGAGAAGAGAAGTGAGTGTTGGTTACAGTACAGGAAGCAAATTTCCAGCCATGTAACTCAGGCTTCAGTGAAATGGTCTCTGTTTCCTGTCTGGAAAGCTCAGAGAGCTGTTACAGAGAAGAGAGTAAGTGCCCCAGTGGGGCAGGCATGCTTGCCTTCTGCTGCCTTACAGCTCAAAGGATGGTCTTGGTTGCATATTAGTCTGTCTTCTTTTTCCCTAGCAATCAAATGAGAAAAAAATCTCAAGCTGTGGTGACTAAACATACCCTGGAACTACTTGTAAGTAAAAAATTTCCAGCTCCCTCCTGAGGGATCCATAAAATTTTTCTGGATTGTGTTGTTGAAGTGACCAGATAATTTGCTATTTCTACTTTATTTATACAGGCTTCTCTGCCAGGATACTTCACCTGTAGAACTTCAAAAAAGGGACAAACTTTTTCCTTAAGTCACTAAAAGTTTGGCGTCCAGTGTCCCAATGCAGGGATACAGACATTCAGGTGGCAGAAAAGGAATTGTGCTCTGGGAAGTGTGAAATAATGACTGGGAAGGGTGAAGAGTGGTGAGGACAGTAAGTAAATCTCCCAGTTGTTCTGACTGTGACATGGCAACTCAGCAAAGGAAACAATCACAGTTTGTTTTTCCAGTACTGGGGCTAAGAGACTGCAGGCTTCCTAGAGTTCTTTAACAGTCCCCCAACTTTGAGTGAATAGACATGGGAGAGTAAGTGGCCACTTCTGAAACTAAGGGCATTTTGAAATAGAAAGGTCTTTCAGTTGCTTGACAAATGTTATGAGAGTCCAGAGGGTTAGACAATATGTCAGTTGGGAAGTACCATTAGTCCCAAACAGTTTTACAAGAAGACTAAACCATAAAACCCCAAATTCTGTGCATAAGTAATACTACACAATTGAGTCTAGTAAGCATTTATAGCACTTTGTGCCTGAGGCGTCCTGTGAACTAAAAAAAGATCAAAGGCTTAGTGCCCTCAGCACTCAGTCAGACCTTCAAGAAAGGGTCCAATATCCCTTCTAGTTGATGACTGCCTCATAGGAAACACTGAGCAGCATGAAGAATAGGGCCCTAAATGCATATTTGGCACCCAGTTAAATTCTAGAGTAAGTAGTATTCTTTTAATCAGCGTTTGTTACATCCCAATATAAACTGCAGCTAAAAGAAATCTCATGCACCTGGTCTAAATCTTGGTCATTAATTAATTAGTCTGTCACTAACAAGATGTCTTTAGAACAAGAGTTGGCCTATTTTAGTTAACCAGTTACTGCTATTGTGCATGTTTCTTCTATCTTTCCTTCAATAGGCTCTTTATTGTATATTTCACTTACAAAATTCCATTACTTACATAGATAGTAATAACACATGAAGTGTGTCTCCGGCTGTTTTCAACTTTTGTGACCTATGTAAACATTGAGCTTTGAAATAGCTTATGCTAACTTCTATTGAGAATAAGTTAATTCCTAGGCTGATTGATTCTAAGTATTTTAAAGGCTGTAAGTACGTGGTCTCAAGTGAGCTTTACATTTCGTATTTCATCTCAAAACAAAGCTAAAACATTCACATGTCTAGCTAGAAAGCTGTAAATCAGTGCAGCTCCTTGTAATATTTGCACCATCACAGGTTTTATACCCATATTAAAAAGGCATCTCTAACATTTGCAATACAGTAAGTAACTAAAGCTGCAAATTTCTCCAGGTAACAAAGTGCCCTGTCAAGTGTGGTACCATAATTTCTCTTGATTCTACACAGAGAAACTGCAAATGTACGGTATCGTATTCAAATAAACCTACTGTAACTTTAAAAATACATGATGAATATCTGTCAGACACAGACATTGTTCTCCGCAAACCCAAGAAAGAGACAACCAGAAGCAGAATTATAAATAAAATACTGCTCTTTGTAGTAATGAGAATACTAGACAAAGGCCCATATTCTGGTCTGTTCTCCATATTCTGACTACTTCTGTTTGTTGGATGCATTCATTGAAAATTCATATTTTCTATTTACCCTAAGATTCAGCCAAAGTGGAGTAGCCATTTTAGATCTATGCGAACATGCAAAACAACCAGCAATTATTCCTACAAACCAGTTTCAAATTGATGCAATTCCCTGTGTTGATTCCCCTACAGAGAACACCAATTGCATATTAAATCTTTCAGGGAGGCTTGACTTTTTTAATGGGCAGAATCTACCCTTGTGCAATGCAGTCATGAGAGAACCTTCAGGTAGACTCAAAGAATGGGGTTAGGGTTGGAGGGGACCTGCACAATCATCTGGCTCAAAACCCCCTGCTACATGCAGGGGCACCTTCCACTAGACCAGGTTGCTCAAAGCCCCATACAGCTGGTCCTTGAGCACCTCCAGGAATGTGAAGTCCACAGACACTCTGGGCAACCTGTTCCAGTGTCTCACCACACTCACAGTAAAGAATTTCACCCTAATGTCTGATCTAAACGCAGATTCATTCAGCTTAAGGCTGAAAAACACAAAGAAATTTGCTATGTGAGGTATAATGTATGTCTCTGTTTCAGCTTCACAGAGGTTTGAGTGATGGATCAGTGAAGGGTAGATGGAGGACTGGAACTTGGTTTTCACTCCAAGATACATGCACTACCTACAGAATGACAGCTCCTCTCTTGTTATGTATTCAGTGGCAGTTGTTCACAGGACAAAAAAGAAAATATCAGCCTTGAAATACAAATTTCTGTAAGCTTGTTTTGTGGTTTTTTGGTCCTTTGAATATAGGCCTTAATAAGACAGTTGCAGAAGTGTTTTCTAAGAAAAGAATTTAGCAACCAGATAACACATCTTTGGCAAATGCCTCTAGAGAATTAATTTCAGCTAGAATTTTCCAAAGCTATTTTTCTTGCCCATCTGCTATTCAAGCTAATTGACATTTAGTGCTTCAAGTGCACTAATGACATTCAGTGTCATAAGCTAACATTTTACAGTTTGGACAAAATTAGCAATGACCAAGATTTTTCACATTAACCCATAGCAAAGAAGCACAGTACATGACAACACACTGTCAATTCTGATTAAAAAGCTGAATTTGGTCTGCTTTGGCTGTGTAATACCAAGTCAGTAAACAGAGTTAAGTGGACTGTAAACTGAGTCTGAAAGGAAAGAATGGGTATGCCAGGATGAAGTTTAATGGATCTGTGGAACATACCAAAGTTACAACTGCTACCCAGAAATGTACAAATTGACAGCACAATCAATTTATTTCAAAGTTGTTACTGTAAAGGGACTAACATCACCACTTAGTGTCTCACTTCGTGGTCTTGAAAGAAATCTTTTTCTTAAGGTCACTTGATTTGGACGTAAGGCGGGACACTGCATTTGAAGCAACTAATGTGTGGATCATGCATGTCAAGTCCTTTCCACCACAACCTGAGACACGCCTGGAAGAAATTATCACAGATCTCATGTCGATCCTTCCAGGAGGATGTAAATCCAGGCTTTTTTATAAAATGCTTTCTTCCATATCGCCTTAAACATTTTCACAATTTGGAAAAATGTCCCCTTCTTTTTCTTATTAGAGGAATTAGTGACTAATCAATTTCTTTTTCTCTGTACACCTTATTGCACAACCAATCAGTTTACCAGTAAGCTCTTCAAACAGTTGATAAGATAGTTAATAATGTTAAAGCCCGTTAACTCCCACCATTGTTAATTTCCCATGTGTCAATTTAAAGGTCAGAGGAAATTTTCCACTAGCACTTTTTTTTTTGTGCGTGTGTGCATAAGGGTACAGACCTTCCTATTCTTTAGTCCTGTACTTTTGAATAAAGCACTCATATTCTTTCATTATTTGATCCAACACTGTGTAAAACTAAGCAAATGCAAAACAAAGTCTTGACAGAATCGGGGTCACGTGTCTCAGACATGGAAAATTGCTTCAGTAGTCTTCAAACAGTCATTTTTTTCTCCTCCCCAATCCATTTTTGACAAATATATATATAGTGTGTGTGTTTGGTTTTTATACTATCATTCTGTGGTTACTGATTAAGAAAAACAGAAAATCAGGGTTACCTGATAACAGAAAAACTGACATTTAGCCATGGCAGCATCAACTGCCCTTGGGAGTCCTGTAAATTTGTTGTGATGGTTGATCCTAATATATAGAGCAGTTACAACTACTGCTGCTCATGCAATCTAGGAGAATGCCTTGCTAAATTTAGCACAATATTTATCCCTACTGTGCCTATATGTTCTGATTAACCTGACTGTCCTTCACTGATTCCAGCAATCAGCTAAAGTGACTGACATTTCCAGTGTGATACCAACTAAAAGACTCTTTCAGCAGCTGTCAGCTGAAATACTTTGTAAAATTAATACAGGCTTCCAATCCAGTTTAGTAAGCTGTGAATCACCTAACTCATAATTTTCTTCGGAAGAAGTGGCTAAGATGACAGTCTGTTCATCCAGTTTCCTCAGCTGTTTATGTAAAGACCCTGGTATTCATATGTTTATGTCTTCATAAAAAATGGTGACATTCTTGAAGGAAAGTAAAGAATGAAGTACTTCTTATTCATACACAGAATGACAGTAACTGAAGCACCAAGGTCTGAAGTTAGTCTGTTTCTGAGCACATTCTGACATTTCATTCACCTTAGTCAAAGACATTTTAGCCTTTTAAATGTATTTGCTATCACCTTTCCTTCTGAGGGTATCAACTAGAGCATCATTTGCTCTCTACCAAGCAAGCTTAACAAACTCATCTAAATTAAGATAGTTCTGTCCTGAGAAAGCAGTGTGAAAAAATTTCTACTGACTTCCATAAACGCTGCATCACACATAGAAACCATCAGAGAGATGGTTTGTGCTGGCTAGGAGGATGTAATAACAATAGCAAGAAAGAGAAAAGCAGAAGCCTTTGCTCATTACTGTCATGAGTGGTACTAATCAAAAGTTGTGAGTACTATGAGCAGTCAACAGCAGACGGAGCAGTAGCACTGTCCAAGTTTTTCACTAAAGATCTTCAGTACCTCCTGAGCTCAACCAGTGACATAAAAGTCACAGGAACCATATCACACTGCTGTTTTCTGAGTAGTTTGGACTCGTCTGTTTTTAGAATGCCTGACAGGTCTCGTTTGACTTGATACAGAGCCATCAGAAGGTGGTTCAAACCAACGCATTAGGAATATTTTATAGTTGGTAACTCTTGGGAATCAAGATTCAAAGGAATAAGGTTATTCCTCTAATTAAAATAATCCGGGTAATTATTGTGAAGGTTAGAGAGGTGGTGTTAACTGTGCTGACCTCTAAGAAAGAATTATCTACTTGCAAGGACTAAGGAACTAGTACACACGTTGTGTATCACCACAATTGCAAATTTATCCTCCACATATATTGTATCTGCTTCTCCTGCATAATAGTGCCATAAATGTCTCTGACTACAGGTCCTTGCCAGAAAGGACTGTAAACATAAAATAGTCCCCTCCCTCCATGAGAAAAGAAACAAAGTTTTGCCAGAACAGATTTTTATTGTTAAAAATTACATGGCTGACTATGCAAAAAATGCTGGATTTTCATGGGGTGTTCTTTGTCAAAAGTGACAAGGAGGTGCTGTCAAGTAATGGCAGAGGGAAAGAATCCCCCAGCAAGAAGGAGCTTGGCATCGTTGCTGAAGAAGGTCTGGCAAATGCAGAGGTTCAGGGGAGAGTGGATTGAGGTCAGAGCGATGGGAAAGGATTTTGTCAGCTGCACACTGGATTGACTGGGAGTTGTGGGAGAGCAGTAGGAGGCAGCATGATGGAGAGTACAAATAACAGGAGAGGAGGCTAGCTGTAGATGGAAACGAGAGGGAGATGAATTTGGATGGGTGAAAAAAGAGCTACTAAGGTAGAACAGGGACCTGGATGTGAAGGGAGAAGGAATGTAAAATCCAAGAACACATGACAAAGGTAATCATGTTATGTAGATTGTAATAGTGATGCTGAGAGAAGGAAAAATTGTTACTGGGTTCATTCTCCCACAAACAGAGGCCAGTGGAAATCCTTGGTTGTCTGTGTATAAGCAAATGCCAAGAGGAAAGTAAGCTGCAAATGGTGTAATCATTCACTGCTCTCCAGGGGCAAGAAGTTGAATTTTGGGTAGGTTTACAGGTGTCTTCCAGCTAGTGCACAGGAATTGGCATGGTAGAAATAACCAGGAGTATAAGTAGATGGTGCTCAATGCTACAATGATCAGTTTGGAATGAAACGTCTCTGTAACTGTTATGAGAGGGGTGTGATCACTTCAGACCTGCACTGCAGCGGAGAGCTGACATCTCTCATAGCAAATGCCAATGAAAGGTGTGTGACACTAACACAGCTGCTCATAAGACTTCGTAGGGTGCTCTTGGGAACATGAAAATTGAAGTCACAGCTGATGCTGTCAAATGGAGACTTACTTTTGAATTCATACAGGTCCTTTCTTATTGGAAGTTTTCATTCTGAACTGTAACATTTATTTTAACAAATCTGTGGTTAAAAGAAGCACCACCATAATAATCTTTCTTCACAGCATGGAAATGCATCATCAAGGCATATTTTGTAACAATTGCATAAATAATACATTTTGTCATCACAAAATGCTTTCAGAAACTTTGTATTAGAAGTGCTATATTCAAACAACCCCAGAAAAAAGGAGGTAGCCTTTTAAGCCAAATTTCCATCTCTGTATAAACCAAGTGTTGAAAACAGGACCTGCCTTGAATGATGCTGTGGTTTATGCAGCATGCTTTTATCTGAAATGCTGAGTAGAATCTGAAAACTACCAACTATAAATCTGTTAATTTATGAAATTTTGCTTCTATTTTGGATAGTCTAGAAATGGTGATGTATATTAATGAAGTGAATGATAAGGGGAATGTGTAAGGTGTATGTCTCTGATGTCCAGCTTATTCCAGAATGTGTTTTTTATTTTTCAACTTACAAACAAACAAACATTAAAAATTAAAATTCAAAGTATCTTGTGTTACCTTTCAGTGGAAAAAAAAAAAAAAACACAACAAAAAACCTGAATGATTCTTTCCAACATCCTTTTGAAACTTTTCCAGTCTCTCATTTTGTACCTCCTGGGCTGTGTGAAGTGTAATTAATAAAATCCTGACATCAGGAGCTTCCTATTAAATTAAATAATTTCACAGAGTTTTTTCTCCCTTTAATTCTGTTTAGCTGAATGTTTACTGATGAGTCAATTAGCCACTGCTTTGTTTGTTCAACTTAATGTCATCACATCACCATGAGATCACCACAGAAAACATTCATCAACAACAGCATTGTCATGTCTGGCTGGTCGTTACAGGCTGGCCTCAGGCTGTCCACATCCAGGGGTCTGGCTGGTCAGTGACCTTGGTCTGCCTGCAAGTACCCAGGATGCCTCCTGTGGTGAATGAGGGTTAGAAAATACTTTGTAATTATTGGTGAGGATCGTCTCTCCTTATGGTGCAACTCCTCAAGCATGACATAAGGAGGTAGAACAGTCTGCAAAGGCAGCCATGACAACAAACCAAGGGCAAGTGAGTTAATGTCTGCAGCTGGAACAGACTTTGTTATGTGGTGACATTTACTGCAAGAAGTTGCATTTTTAAAGCACTGTCATTTATTAGGGAGCAAAGTAGTAGATAAATCAATGGATAATGATATATGAGCCCAGAAGATTCCAGTTATCTTTATACTTGGTCAAGCACAACTGGGCATCGGACCGTTTTTTGTGCATTGAGTGTTGTTACCATAAACTCCAATATTCTGGACCTGAGCAGAAGATGGTAAAGGCATGTTAGTGTTACTCAAACCTAATGGCTGAATTAGTCTTTTAAGTACAGTTCACATCAGCCAGGTTATGTCTCCAGAGACTGTTTTCCCAAATATCTGTGAAAGGACACAGTCCATCTCAAGGTACACTTAGGTATACCAGGGAGTCATTTGTGTCAGAGGGGTTTTTTTGTTCAGTGGAGCTAAGACTGTCTCACAGAGATGCTGAAAATTTAAATAATTCTCGAGGAGTGCATATTGCCTTTCATGATTTAAACAAGACAAGTGGGTTCTTAACAAAGAAACCTCATCAAGGCGGGCTGAATGTGATTAGAGCATAGACTTATGGCCCCTTAAAAATAGACTGTTGTTTGCCTCCTCTCTGCAAGCCTTTTAAAACCTTGCAATTCATCCCTAATTTCTAGCAAGGGCAGAAGTAGACAAAAAAACTGTTTCAGGGAGATTAAAAGTTTTTGTTGATAACCAGTCATGAAGGATATCAAAGCTAACAAGGACAGGCCAGTCCACAAATTCTGTGATTTAAGGAAGTGAGGAGGAGAATTGAACAGTTGCACAGCACTCACTACATGATCTGTGTCCTTCATGTAGCACAGGCTCTAGGTCCTAATAATATTCTGGCACTGATGCATATTAACAGTGCAATTTCAATAATCAGCATATTTTGTCAAATAATTGTTAGGCTGATGGTTATAAGAGGTGACACTGCCAATATCTCATAAAGGCTGAAAGAAATATTTCCCATTTCCACGCTGCATAAACAAAGCATGCCAGACAACCTCAGGAATGCTAATGATCTCCAGTACTTTAATATATTAAGTATTCATCAGTTGAGCACAGACCACAACAATGTTTTGAGAGTCCTTAAACACATGAGAAACACATGAGAAATGATGTAAAGTTTATATGAGCTCATATAATCTTGGTTGGTTATACAGCCAAGCATAAGATCATAGAAATAAGGTCATGTGTACCATATCTTTCCTACTAGAAGGTTGTGCCCTACATTATATTTGCTGGTGCCACATCCAGCCCAGATTTAATTGACTCAAGCAATGAGTCATCCACTTCTTCCCCTACGGCATTATTCCCCAGTCTAACAGATTACATTGTTGGGATTTCTTTTTCCTTGATAATCAGACTTCACTGTCCTTAATTTCATCCCATTATATAATACCTCACACTTATGCTGTAACTGCTATCCTAAAGCTTTGCAAGTGTTAATTGAGTTTCATAACAGCCCCCCATGAAACAGAAAAGTTCTGAGTCAAAGATGCAAAAACCTGAGTTACTTGCTGCAGGTCACATATGGGATCACATCGAGCACAGCTGGGTCTGCCTCACTGACTGAGACCTGTTTGCATGCAGTTTATGCAGTAATCGAGAACTCTTTTCTGGGATGTAGTCCTATCCTCTTGTCCTAGTGTCTATCTACACCATGAAAAACAGTTCACTCCTTCATTGATATATTTTTCTTTCAAATATTCATAGGTATATCTTTTCCTAGTCATTATTTTTACATTGTTGATATTTGCTCTACCTATAAATAAAATAAGCCCTTTATTATGTAGCTCTTTTCTCTCTGATCTGGAGACATGTCTTTGCAGATTATGTATCCAGAATGATTCTCTGTGGAGTTTATGGAGATAAGTCATGCCGTGACTGTTAGGCTCCCAGGCTGTGACACAGAACAAGAAGCATAATCCAGCTGGCTGCTCCAGACTTTGTCAGCTGAGACACAGTAGCTCACTGTGCATGTGCTGTTAGCCCATTGTGAAGCAAAGTAACGTGGGTTCATGTGAGTCAGCATCCACTGACCTTGTGTTTCTATGCAGTGCAGTACCTCATTCAGTTACCTCGTCTGAAATGAAAGATCCTGACTAAAGCTGGAGAACAGGAACATCTACAGGCCAGCACAGGCCTTCTGTCTGACAAGCACTAAATTTTCTTTAATTAATGCATTTGGGTTAAGATACACAATTAGAAATGGCATTTTGTTCCATATATCAACATAGGAACTCAGATTTCTAATTGAAGCAACTCAGGTAATATTCTAGATTAAAATGCAAATGCAGGCAAGAGCTGGAAATCTTCTGGCTACTTTGAAAACTAATGTACTTGGTTTTTATATTTCTCACTAAACATAATTTCTTTCTAAGTATTTTTCTTCCATTTGTTTACTAGATTTTGGGTGATATTTACTGGACAACTGATTTTCTAAATAGGATTTAATCTTATTGCTCATTTTTGTTTTTACAACACCTTCCTCTCAGATTATTTTTTTTCATCTTTCTGTTGTCCTCCCTGCTTTTGTTACTCTTTCTTAAAGAAATAAAAGGTAGAGTGGATGATAGAGATTCCTGACATGTAAAATTCTAGATGTTTCAAGATGCACAAATGTATATTTGCAAAAATATCTAAAATGGTGAAGGACTTGACAATTTTTGCACTCTGCTACATGCAACATAGAGGTCATAACACATGCAAAAGTCTTTTTTTCCTACAAGGAAGTTTTAGTACAATATCTTCCCTGAAATAAACTTTATGCAGCACCCATCCCTTCACCTTGCCAACAAAAGCAAACCACATAAGGAAATCTAGCAGTCCTCCCCTGCCTGAGCAAAACAGCCCTGGAATATGAAAAGGTCTTTCTTTCCAAAGAAAAATCATTAAAGACAGTTTAGGGTATGAAATAGTGGTTGTCTCACCTGCATAAAACAATGGGTGTTTCTGAGCTATTCACCTAACTTTGGAATTGCTTTCAAAAAGATTCACAGAAACTGAGGCTAACATCTTCCATTAGCCAGCCCTGCAGCTCACAGATCTCACAAAAAAAAATCTGCTACTTGTGCATAATTAAAGGATCTGCAAACTACCAGTCAAGATAAAAAGATCAAGAGCTATCATAAATCATGCTGCCTCCTGGGATGAGCTCACCAGCAGCAGGAAAAGATGTGTGTTTTCTTTCTGTGAGGATTACTTGCTCTGGTATGGTATAGAAGTTTGACTCTCCAGTAGCTCTACTTAAGGACACAATGAAGTCTTTTTTCTAGGACAGCTCCTGTGTCCAAAAATGCTGTCAAATTATTTGCCTATCTGGTCTGGCATTTAGCTGGGGACCACACTGAGCAGAGCTAATGTGGAATTTTGTTTATTTACTTCATGAGAAAGTGCTTATGGAGCAACATTGAAATTTTTGTCATGGAAATGTGTCAACTCAGATAAAGCCTTTGCCAGGAAAGTTTCCTACTCTACAGAACCCAAGCTAGAAAGACCTAAGGACAGGCAGAGGTCTCCAGCTGATGGAAGCAGAGAATTCAGTATGTCTTCTCCCTACGTTTTGTCTCAGAAAACAGTTGTAAGTAGCAGGCCCCAGATACATCACTTGCACCTATTTTGTCATTTTTAAGAAGGTGGCAAAAGAAATTAACTTTTTTTTCCCTTTCTTTCCTATTTTTCTCTGATATTGGGTTGATTACATTGTGGAACACTGACAAACAGTGAAGCCTGCAAAATGAGTCTTGCTTTCTATCTGTTCCTAATACTATATTTGTAACCAAGTGCAATTTCTTCCTAGGAGCCTGTGTAGTCTTGGGGAATCTGGAAGCAAAACAAAATGTTGATTAAAAGTCTTGAGCTCAAGCTCTATCCCAGTCTGACATGCATAAACTGTTTTCATGTCAATAAATAATTTTACTAATGTGTTTACAGAAAAAGCAAGCAAATCTTCCCTCCACTCTCCCCACCCCTCACTGCCTCCACCCCCTCCATCAGCATTATCCTTTTTAAAATGGAAACTTTGTTCTAGTAAATATACAAAACCCTGAAAAGTCTTTCAGGACAGTTAGTCTTATAAGACAGCAGTGGGAAATCTAGGAAATGTCTATGTGTCCTACATTTATAGCCAGTTTTCAGTTACACTTCTCTGTGATCTTTTTTCCCCCAGTCTGTTAGACTGCATAAAATATCACTTTTACAGGCAGATAGGGAGCAGGATAGGTAAATAAGGTAGACAGGATGCTTTAACTCGTTCTACCTGTGCAGGGTAATTGTCCTGTGACTGTAGTAGCTCTTCATCCCCCTTGCTTGAGCTCATCCCTTTCCCCACCACAGAAGAGGCCTAAAACAGGCTCCGTGCAGCAGCCAGCCAAGAACACCTCAGGATTACCCTCCCTTCCAACACTGGAGGGAATGGAGTTGCTGCAGCTAATTAAGACTGCTCATAAGTAATCTCTAGTAATACTCATCTGGAAAATCTTAGTTTCTCCAAGTTTGGATATATTGAAATCTAAAATCAGTCAAAGCTGAGAAGGGCCAGATAAGTGCCACTACAGGTCATTTCTGCACCTTTCCTATTGGTTTTTGCAACACACACATGCAAAACAAAGCACATGAATGACAGGGTGTTTGTTACATCTAACCCACCTGGATCCTGCAGTCTTCAGCTACCATGAACTCCCAGGGAAGCACTGAATTTCCTGAACATAGGTTTCTCATGCCATTTCAGATGGTGCAGAATATCTGGTATGACCTTCAGATGTGGCTTTAGAAGCCTGTGGCTCTCCCATGGATCTCCAAATCCCTTCTATTAGCTCTATCTGGGTGGCTAAGCTACTTTAAAGCATCTAAAATGTTCAGACTGTATATTATCTAAAATGGTCTCACTGTTTTTTGGCAATGGACCCCTGCTTATTGTGTTGCAAGCTGTGGAAAACATGCTTTTTTCACTTTCATGAGAAACCCAAGTGTGAGAGGACCAGAATGACACAAAATCTCACCAGAGTCAGGTTTACTTCCGCAGCTGTGACAAAGGTTTGGTGCACTGTATTTCAGAGACACACCATTTGCTGTGCATCACCTGGGGTGGCTGTAACTACGTGAGGGTAAAGGTCTTCCATGAACTTGCATATTGTCCAGCACTGTCTTCACATCCACAGTCAGATTTTTTGGAAACTATAAAACAAAAACACCCTCTCGTGCCTACTGTGCCCTGAAATTGCAACCTAGGACATCCATTCCTTGGGAGCAACTGCACCAACATGCCCTGTCTGGGACTGCAGATGGGCACAGTACACTGGGCTGCATGCGACTCTTCTAGGGAGAAGAGAATGCCATGACCACTGCACACCAGCCCCTGTCCTCCCTGCAGAACCCATGCTGGCCCTCCCAGCAAACAGCAGGAGAAAATCCAGGAGAACAGCTCCTCACCAAGTGAATCTGCTCTTCAGGACAACAGCAGGCTGACTTTTGGTGGGCATTACATGGAGCCCAGGCTGGCCGCAGCCCTCAAAGTGGAGCTGTAACAGCACAGGGGAAAATTCTTACCTAGTGGGCTTTAAAACAAAGGTGCAATCCCAGCATGTTTATTATCAAAGTGGGAATGGACACAATATAAAGTTGCTAAGCTTTAAAAAAAAAAAAAAAATCTCATTCTCCCTTTTTCCCCACACATTTTCATCTGGTGGAAAATTTGATTCAAAAGGGAGTTGTGTGCTTTGGAAAATCTGGCCAGTGTGTCAGTTCACTTTAAAAAAGTGTGGAGAACAAAAAAGCCAAGCTCCCAAGCTCATGATGATCCTTAAGGGAACTTAATTAAAGGTGTTGGTGAAAGAAAGGTAAGCAGTTAAGACTCTACACCAGACAGGGTACAGTGAGCCAGACTACTATGTACCTCTAAAGACAATGTTTGTCCCTTGCTCCCATCAATCTTTTCTTCCTCAGTCCCTGCTCCCCGATGAATGTGAGGGGTAGAGCAAGAAAGGAGGTAAATGGCAGGCAGTGATGCCATTTCTAAAGTCCTGCTTCCTAGTTAATTGCTTTTCCAAAATTTTTATTTCGCTCTGCTTCTTTTTTCTCTCATATCAGGAATCTGACCCAGAACTTGCCTGCCACTTACCAAAAATTAATAGAAAAGGAAAGAAATACAGAAATCCTGTGCAGACAGGGTCATGTTCCAGTGAACTCATTCTAAACATAACTTTTTCATTTCAGCAATCCTGCTCTGGCAGCATCTGAATTCTCTGCTCACCTGGTGGCTAAGGTTTAATGCCTCTATTCCCATCACTCTCCAACCCTATAAAGGAAAACCTCTATGGCATACAGCAATGAGATAACAGTCTCCATGGGGCTGAGTTGCAGGACGTTTCATCTAGGGCTGAACAATTAACTTGCCATCATTCTGCTTTGCCTCCTACCATTCCTTTTCTCTGCTCTCTGCTACAGAAATTTGCATTTGTTCTCCACTTTCACACTGCATCATTAAAATCCGTCTCAGGCCACCATCTCCTACAGCTGCCTGTGGTCTCTCCGTACTCTTTCACCAGAGGGACCAGACTACAACTAGCCCTGCCTGCCCTGGGAGGAGTGTGAGCAGCCCACAGATGAAGAAACACAACAAGAAAATAGGCAGGAGCCTCGAAGAACTTGTTTAAAACTTAGCTTTTCTGTGCTTTGACTAGTACTAGTTTGAGGAACTGCAAAACAGCATAGTATGGCTGAGAGCTCATTATAGCTGGAGGAGATGAAATTGTATGGATCTTCTTAAACGGAAAGTGGGGAGATGTGGATAATTCGCCTTTTTTTTTTTTTTTTTAGAAACTCTGGCCTTTTTTGCCTTTCCTTATCCATAAAGGAGTTGATATCTTAGTTTTGGTTTTACGAATCATTAACACACAGGGTAGAGAGTTCAGGACTCTTTCTGGTACAGGATTTTTGCATGACCTTGATAAGTTATCCTAATGGGATCATGTCGGTGCTCAGCAACTCTGAAAATCAGGCCACAGAGGTGCCTAAATATGGATGAGATGCCCACATTTCAAATGCTGACCTTAACCATTTTGCCCTTCTGTTTCCCTACTTACAAGCAATCAAGCTAATAACATTTTATCAGGCTCAATACTTTACTGAGGAAAGAAATTGCAGTGACTGGCATAAATTTCTAGCAAAAGCATGTTAATTCATTTTTAAAGGCCAATTAGGATGGCAAGATGAAATTGCTATATAAATGCAAACTGCCTCACAAAATTTTTCTTCTCTGTTCAGATATATAGTTCATACTTGTGAATATGTGTATCATATCTCTGTCTTATTAGAGTCAAGAAAGTGTTTCAAAGCAAATGGATTAGTATTAGCATATTTTCCTGTCACAAAAATATTATCTGCAGTACAGATAAAGTATGAGAAACAAATAGATGCTACAGAGAGCAATTTCCATTTGGAAGATGTGCTCAAAGTCTCACACTAATGAAATGTCATAGGCTTTCTAAGAATTATAGATCATAAGTTTCTGACACAGAAGGTTACTTTGCTTTGGACTTCATGTGATGGATAAAGATGAATTAATCACTGAAGTAGAAGTTGGTCGTTGCCTAGGAACCAATGATCATGACCTCATTGCATTCAATATACCCAAACAAAGGATAGCTCCAAAGAATACAATATATGTGATGCTTCAGAATGGGGACTTCCAAAAACCTGAAGGAAACTTTGAATTTCATTAACTGAAAGAGAAATATTTTAAAGAAATTATGCTTATACAACTTTCTATTGAGCTATAGTTATACTTGTGCCAGTGGTGCTAATTTTTAATGTACCTGCTGAAGATAATAATGCTTCAAAGGACTGAGAGCTACTCAGTTTAAATAAAAAAATTAAATACACAAGCAGAAATATGGATAACTACAGTTTGACCACTTGAACACTATATCCAGGCAAAAGGCAGAATGTGCTTCAGAATTAACCCATGTCAATGAAGTAGCTGCTGTAAAACAAATGAAAACCTAAACAGGTCATAGACATTTGGACTACAAATTCAGATGGCAAAGGTTACTTATGGATGTGACTTATTTGGGAATATTGTTAGTAATTTAAAACAATAAAACATAATGTTCTGATTAAAAATAGCATTAATGGTTCATCTCTGGAGCAGTGATTTAATGGATCCAAGAAATGGCCAAATGACAGCTCTTGAGCACTGATGGGAAAATTCAGTGAAAGGCTGTGTTCCTAGCAGGATTATTTAAGGGTTGTTACTATGCCTTACATTGTTCATTATTTTTAATCAGGAGCAATAAGAACAAATTAGAGATTAGTGAAGAAATATAACATGATGGGGACCAGACATTTATTTAGAGCAGTTCATTTGTTCAGTAAACTGGGATCTATGGAAAGAAAATATATTTTAATACAGAGCAGAAGTATAAATCTCCGAACTGCTACTAAAAGGTGTTGCTATGACACTTGACCTTGCTGCAAGTTCTTGTTAGTTACAAAGTTATTACAGAGAAGAGATCAGATTTTAGTTTTTCTGTGTTTGTCCTCTGTCCCTAAGTCTCACTGGTAAGAGAGCAGGCACTGGACTGGCTGAAATTTCCATTTTTCCAAGCACAGCTGTCCTTATATTCAAAATGGAAAATCATTTGTCTAGGGTCAAGGAACAGATATGGTTCAAGAAATGGCTAGCTGGTTCAAATACACAGGCGGTCAGACTAGATTTCTAGTTGTTTTTTTCTAGCCCTTAACCCCACAAATCACAAGCAGTCTAATGCATAAAATGTTCAGCAAGGTGATATCTAAGGATTTTGCTTCAGTGTATTTGTTGTGTAAGAGAAAGCAGCGTCTTCACCCCAAAGCCTGACACAAGGGACCATTCTGCCCCTGCACAGAGCCAGCATGTGCCACTTGCCTAGAAGCTTTTATATTCCCTTGAAATTCCCATACTTTTGTTTTTCTTTTCTTCAGCAATTCATAAAATTTAGTTGAACATTTGAATCTTAAAAGCATGTTTAGTATTGGAGATTGTCATTAAAAATTTAGATGCAAAAAAAAGGGAAAGATTTCATCCTCCTGAGATGGCACATCTGCTCATTAAACTTGCACTAGATTTTATTGGTTTTGTTCTTTTTTCTCTCAACACCTGCCCCAACACCTGTGAAGACAAGTCAGACAGAGCACTGCTAAATGGACATTAACTCTGTGTACTGCCAATTCTCAAATCCAGTTTGTGTCAGGAAAGAACAGAAAAGAAGGTCTGGAAAGCAAGACTGACCATGAAAAAAATTACCCAAAATGGGCCAAGCCAGCATATGTGAGAGATCTACCTCACAGAAAATGTAGTGGCAACGCTGAAACTTTTGAAATAGTCAAAACAGGAAAAAGAGTTCAACTTAAGTGTAATCATGCCACAAGAGTTGTCCGAATAGTTCTTGGATCAATTCTCATGATCCTACTTAGAGTAATGTCAGAACTTACTGGTCGTCTTCCAGAGAATCGAGCAGCTGCCTGCCATCAACATCGCAGCACTCGCACACTCGTCTTTTCCTCCTCATTACAAATTCGACTGTTATTGCTTTAAAGGCTCTTTCCCACTATACAGCAGAGGTCCTGGGTTTGTGCAGTTGTGTTAAGAACAGCCATTTTATTAACAAGCACTTGACCTGTTGCTTATACTTACAACTCTGTGAATTAAGAAGGATTTCAAATAAACTATTCTTAATTATCACACTTTTAATATGTTAGTAAAAAAATAATAAGGGATAAATATGATATTCATGTTCTGACTACTGTATAATGATACCTGGAAATAACATTTATATGACATATACATTCTCTGTGGAAATCTAACATTCATTTTTCACTCTTTAAATTCATGTCACACTACATGAAGCACACTGAGAAGTGGTGTTGAAAGAGGATAAAGGTGAAGATGTGAGTAGATGAAATAAAGTAAGGGAGAGAAAAATGACAACAAAGGAGGGGGTGGGAAGGACCTCGATCAATCTCTTTAAACACTGTGTTTGTCTCCTGCCCACCTTGTGCTTTCAGAAGTCATTGGAAAGTTGAGCACCAAGACTGCAAAGACAAAGGCATACCTGCCCAGCTGATGTCTTCCTGCACACAGCTCATCTGCACTTGGAGTCACTGAACAGTGATACTGTGAAAGGCACTGTGTCATTTCAGCACTTACATGTATAAGGCTGAAGAATTTAAAAAATGGTAGAGCAACATGACAGGATACTCACTGTGAACAAAATGCCAGTCATTTCTGCAAATTATTTCTCAAATCAGTCACTATATTAAAAGAGTAAAAGAGAACTGAAAATCTGGATAATGGCAAGGACAATACTTCTGACAATTATCATCAGCGGATAAATGAATATGCTGTAGATGAAGTCCTGGCTTCACTAACTGTGACAGCAGATCTTTTAACCGAGCTCTTTCAGGACCCGAAATAGCTACACAGTGCAGATAAATGGGCCAGAGACAACTACTGGGAGTTCAGAAAGAAATTGAAAGCTGAAACAGAGAAAAATAAGCAGGAAAGACAAAAATTATTGTGGTTTACTTGGATTTTTTACCAGGTAATGTGTCTTCACCCATAGTCCCCTACACTGTCCAAGGAAAGAAGTAAGCGAGAACTATTTTTTCAGTGCAATTGCATTCTTAAATATTTTTTTATTCAATTGCCTTTCAAACACCCTCTGACTGTAGAACTCCAGCACAACAGCACATATTTATCTGTCTGAATTGAGGACTTTTCATTCAAGGAAATTATTTGCACCCATGGAGCACTGGAAAGAAGTCACAGACAGGCATGGATTCACAGGAGGGGTATCTACAGCAGCAGCATTTGTCCACACCACCCCTCACCCTGTCAGAGGTAGCTACTGCTGGTCTGGTACCACACCATAGTCATGGCCTCATCACACCATAATCCCCTCAGTCTGAGCAGGGCACTGTACTGGTCGATCCTACTTGAACCCAGATGCTGCAGCATCTCTTTGCTGGTACTCAACAACACTAAACAAAGAAGCGCAGGTGGTAAGTAATAAACACAGCTGCTTCATTCTAGCAAGGGGTGTTGCTCTACCTCAAATACTCTTGGACCTCCCAGTGTTCAGCTGGTGCATTTTACACATTTCTCAAGTAAAATCAGCTTTTCACTTAAGTTTTAGCAAGGAAGCAAGGTAAGGGTGACCTTTCACAGCCAAGGCTTATGAACAGTACTGAAAAGAACTCAGTGGAGTAAGAACATCTGATACTAAAGATAATTTACTGGGTTATTTCATTACAAAGTAAATTGTTCACAATATTCTCTTAAATACTCGTGCCAGTGTCCATGTAAACAGAATGCTGTATTTATGAGGCAACCCTTATGAGAGGTAGTATAATTTTAGTGCCTTATACTTGAACTATGCTAAAAACACAGCGCACTGTCATCAGGGAAAAGTTATAGTAGAAAGACAAGATCACAACCTTGAAGACTGCATAGTTCTGAACAGCTGAGAATTAGGCAAGGAGTTACAGAACATTGTTGTCTGGTGGTCTATGGTGTAAAACTAAAAAGCTATACTGGCTGCCCAGCTTGTTGCCTCTTCACCCAGCCCAGTTCACACAAGCTGCCTTCTCTCCCATGCCTCCTCTGCCAGGCTCCCTCTTGAAACTTGGGAGCAATTATAGGGAGAGTGGCAGGAAGCAGGAGACACATGTGAAGCTCAATGAGTCCCTGCAAAACCCTTGGAGGAGCAGCTCTACCTGGTTCCATCACTGGAATGTAAATGCAATGGGCAGAAGTCCAAGGGAAGCGCTTGCTGCACGCCGGCAGCGAGGTGATGTGTTCCCCTGTGTCAGATTTTTGGAACACAGCAGTAGCAGCTGAAAACAGTCAGAAGGCTTTAAGTATGTGCACAATCATCAGAAAGCTAGGGACAGAGCCTCCACTAATGAGAAAGAAGGTAAATAGAGCCTGAGAAACTGGAAACATTCTTTGGTTTGGCTTACAGCAGGAAAAAAAATCTTAAAAAGTATTGTGCAGAGTGGGAAGAGAGGCCATTAATCACAGGAAATGCACTTCCTCAAATACAGTAGGGACATGTGAGAGTCTGTCATTTCTCAGACCATTACTCAAAAACTTTCCAGAATTTTAGAATATGCTGAACCCTCCCCAAGACCCAGCTGACATGACATGGCAGCAGAGTGACTGACTTAACAATGATGGCAAATAGCCTTGTTAGCCTGGAGAAAGACATAAGTCCTAGAGTTTGGAAGACCACCACAAATCCGACAGAGGTGCCCCACCTGTCTTGGCAACAACAGCCCTTCCCAAATATATTGCTGGCCACGTGCATGAGGTAAGTGACCTTGCCAGTGAACTTGCTGAACTGTAAAAGCATGTCCATTCTTGGCACTCTCCAATCTGATACACCCTGCTATGGCATAAAAAAAATTACAGAAATATTCCAGAATCAGCAGGTAAATTGTCATGCTTTTTTTTTTAACATCTGAAAAGAGTAAATTATTTAAACGTCAATAGTATCTCTATGTCAAGTGGCCTTAGAACTTAAAACCCAGAGTCAGAATTTGCACTGTACAACCAAAGCTGAGCTGTAAACAGGGAATTCTAGATGTCTGTGGGAGCTGGAAAAAAATTAATCTCTGCTGACAATCATATACTAGGGATTGGCAGGTTTTGAAAGTAAGAATTTCATATAAAGCATGCTGATTTTGTAATAATACCAGGCCCTTATTTGTCAGTTCACCACATTTGCTAATATCATCCATGCAAAGGCTTACGCACAAACCTAGTTTTCAGAAAACCCCACTGAATTGAGGCAAACTATCTCTAAAACAAAAATCCTTCACCAAATCCCCAACAAGGTGGAAAAAACAAGCATCAAGGAACAGGTCCAGAGAAGTTTATTCTGTTCTGTGTTTTTGCCTCTAACTATAGGTAGAAATCTTATTTTTTCCTACATTTTTGGATGATATTTCTCTGTTAAAAGTGCAACAGACCTGTTCTGATAGAGAAACAGTAGGAGGGAAAGTACTTCCAAGAAGCTGTACCCATTAAACTGAGCCAACTGCACACTGCATGAAGATATGCTAGCAGGAGCTGGGCTTTTTGTTCGTGACGCCAGCCATCGGTGAGGCTCACTGCTACCTTCTGTAACACTATGGGGCTGTCCACACCTTGGCATCGGCTGCATGTTGCTGACTCCCCACCAGCACAGCTTTCTGTAGCTGCTCGATTGTCTAAATGAAGAGGAGGGAAATTACCAGGGAGAGCCATCAGCTCTGTATGAAACCTGAAAATGCTTTTCCATGTTTGTAGGACTAACACTTTCATAAAATCCCAGGTACAGAGTGAATGGTGAAAACTTGGATTTGAAACGGAGAGCAGAGCTAAGGAAAGTGCTTTTTTAACTGCTTCTGCAAACATTATTGACAGCTAAGTGACACTGGAAATCCAAAAGGAGGGAGGGTACAGTGGAGCCCATCAGTTTAACTCTTCATCAGTGCACATTTAATGGGACTTTCTGTTCAGCCATGTGAACTTTGAAATACCTAAGTTCAAATTTCACCTTCAGACTTCCCATCTGTTCTTATTTCATCCTCAGACTTTCCATCTGCTCCCATCTAGGCCTTCCTAATGCCATGCCCAGTCAGACGGTATGGTTTTACCAGGTGCTTCTGTCTTGAAAATTTTATGGTATATAAGAAACAATAAAAATTTATGTTGTACATGTTACTTGTGCTAATTAATTCCATTGCACAACAATGTTTTTTAAATGATATTGTCCAGAAAGTCTGTTAAAATCTACTGTAGACAAGTATGGCAATATTTTATAGCTTCTAATGCCAGATGGGTTTGGAGTTCAGACATTTGTGCTAATGCATTTTGTGCTTAGGTGCTGTGCTGGGAAAAATCGACTCCCAGTGACAAAGAGGTAACATTAAAATATCGGTGTTAGCTAGGGGCAGTGAAAGCAAGGCAGTGAAGTTTCTGTTCTAATTTTTTTTGCTGGAAATTGGTATAGGATAAGCTGGTAGTGTGCCATTTTACAAATTTTATAAAAAGTGAAAGATGGTATTTCCTATTACTAATATGTAAATATTTTCATGTCTGGAAGAGCAAGAATGTGCTGGCTAACAACCAAAGATGTGCTGGATAAAATCGCCTCCACCTGTTCAGAGGGCCATTGTGCTAGAAAAGAAAGAGTGTGAAATATGCAGCATTAAGTTCCATATTGTAGCAAGTCTAGTAATAATTAGTACATTATAGAAAAAGAGTCACTATCCAAGGGCATTCCTATAACTTCTTACTTCAAATTGCTGAATTCAAAGCCAAGAGATATTCTGAACTCTGAGTGCAAACAGGGGGTTACCCAGTGGGGCTTGTTTTGGACAGGGTTTTTTGTTTGCCTGTTTGTTCCACAAGACTGAGTAAATAAGGCTTCATGCCAAGAAAGAGTTTCCTTCCCTTGATTTTGCTCCCTCCCAAGCACTCTAATCGCTGTGCCTCCTATACATAAGGAATCCAGAATGAGCCCAGGGATTTCACATTTGAACCGAAATGCTGTTAGATATCAGACAACAAGGGTTTCCACCCCCAGACAGTAGATTCAAAAGCAACCTCCTGCAAAAGGCTCTGTCATCTCCATCACCACAGGAAGCTCCCTGATGGCCAAACAGAATTTGTTTTTAAGTGGCAGCTCCATCAACATCACATCACAAGGGTTAAAAGGTGCAGAGTTGATGGGGGAATGGCTCTCAGCAACAAAAATGGAAAGAGCAGCTTGTCTCATTTTCCTCAGTAAAAAGATGCTCTGGAAGGAGGACAAGGAAAGGACAGGGGGTGCATACTGCAGTATCTATTCAAGTGAACATAAAGCTCGGATATTATCTTGTCTAACAATTTTTGGAAGCTGACAAACAGTTACAATTAATGCTCGGAGATTCAAACAGGAAATTGTATCATTGTGAGAAAGGGCATTTACAATAACGCTGTGATTCAAGAATACTTTTGTGAATAGAAGAAATAAGCAGAGTTTCCTGCTATTTATGCTTTTATAATATGTCGTGCTTATAAATCCACACACAGCTGTGGGTATTTGTCATGATAATCACAAATCTTCATACTTTACTCAAATTTTAGTGCGTGTGATTTGTTCCTGTAAATGATGCCAAGTCTGAAATTATCGCTGTACTTTCTTCCGTATTATTTTGTTTTGAAACCAATCTCATTTCAAGGCAGAAGAGATGATACCTATGTGAATTATTGACTGATTGTGATGCACAGGTAAAAACTATACAGATATAGTAACCATCTTACAAGCAACCCACAGACTAAAATCTGTTTTCATGAACTACTCAATGAATATTTATGCATGTAAAATACATTCATGAACAGGAGAAAAAAGCTAAATTTGCAATTAATATTTGTGGTGAATAATTTTGATTTCTGAATGGGGACATTTTGTTCAAGTTCACTAATTATCAGTTGGTTTGTGTGGCTATGAAATAAATTATTCTAACGCAAATTGGGAAAACAAGTTGATACCAATGTTTTCCATAAGTTTTGAGGCTCTTCATCTATTTTTCTAACTTATAAAGCTTCTTGGATAACACCTGATTAGCTAGTTGCAAGTAAGCATCTTTCTGAAACTGATACATTAACAAGTATTAGTATGATCCATTAGTATTATACTCATTATTTCAATAATGATGAGGCTGAAGGACTTAGAAAATTAATTGTAGGATATGGCCCTTTATTTTTTGACTGGTCTGGACACATCCTAGGTCCACAGTAGCAAAAATTGCTACCATCTTTTGGCCAACCAATAAGCTGCAGCATGTGAAAATGAGTTTGTGGTCAAAGGCAGGCACCTACACTACTATACACTACAAATAAATATATTGCCAGATTGTCACAAGTGTATTGTGGAATTACTTTCAGAGAAGGTGCTGAAAATTCCATCAGGTTAAGTGTACCATTGAAGTGTCCATTGGCAAAAATAAGAGACAATATGTCTCCAGGAGCAAAGAATTTCCATACCAACAACAAAGGGCTGGAGAAACCTACTGTGTCCATAGCTGTGATTCTGCTTCTCAGTATCAGCAGATTAATCTGAATGGGAACCTAATAATGAGGTTACTGGGTTTTTTTCTTTTTTTTCTTTTTTTAATTAAAAACAAAAAAAGAAACCCACATGCGTGTTCTTAATATGCAGCTTTCCTAGGTGCTTTAAGTCGCACTGCAGTTAAATTGCATTTTACCATAAAGAGACAGTAGAAGCCGTGTAACCCTGCCAAACAGGCCCCCTCAGATGTTGTCATCCTTTTTGATAAAATGCCATTCTGACAATCCTTGCCATCTTCCTTCAGCTTCTACTAGGGGTTACTTCTCTTTTTCTCTGACCCCTACAGGTGTCCTCCCTCCAGCTCTACAGCAAGCAGCTCACACATCTCTGTGCTGTCCTCTATTCCCAAACAAACAAGATTAAAAGCTTTCTGTTTCTGACATGAGGTCTGGATTTGTCCATGTGTAGGAAAGAAACCGTTATTTATACTCAAGTGTCATGAAATATTAAATTTTCAGACAGGAAATAAAAATATTGGAAAGTACATGCAAACAGCGGCACTACCTAAAATAAGTCATTCTGTTGCTTTTTGTCCCTTGTCTGAGCTTGGTAAAAACAAATCTGGGAATGCAGGTGGGCACATGAGAGAAATGAAGCAGCTAGTGTGTTTGGGTAGAAAAGAAGGCTGCCGCAGTCCCTTTGGAGGTACCTGGCAGAAGTCACACAGGTAGCAGATCTCTGATGAAGCTTCCCAGCCATCAACAGCTAACAGTTCAGATCCATGCCAAGAAAAAGGGGTTCATAAGAAACAGTTCACCGGTCAAAACAATGGGGGGAAAAAAAAGCAAAAAATAAACACAGATTTGATTACAGTCTCTCAGGGCCAGGAGAAAATTTGTCTTCAAATCCAAAGAAGATTCCTCCTGACAAAGCATCATTGAAAGCAATGAAGGCAGAACAGGACTGGGAATACGAGAGCCTGTGCTGATCAGGCTGCTTGTGTGCTTGTGCTGCCCTGGACCCTTCTCCTCCTTTATGTCATGGAAGTATTAAGAAGAGAGCACTTTTCTGCAATATGAGGCAAGAGGCATTCCCAATGTATACAATTTCCTTGAACTGATTTTTTTTTTCCAGCCATACTTCATGATCATGGAATCTTTGAAAATATTTTGAAAGGTTCTCAACTACTTGGGCAAGTCCTTTTGCTTGTTCTTCTGTAAGTTCTATAAAGCATAACAAAAATATGCTTGTATTTTTATATGCTTTTAATCTTTGACACCTTCAATCTTTTCTTCTTTCCTTAAAGCTGTAATTATTTCCCAGGAAACACTTTCAGTTTAGAGAACATCTTGATCACTAACATGATGTCCATATATTACAGTGCTTGATTCAAAATTAATCTAGCAGGAGATATATCAACTCCAATTAGTATTTACTGCATTTTTAATTCAGTACAAAGACTTTCCTGGAATCAAACACATCACCATAATTTTAATAATTCACAGTGGCTCTCTGAGACTGAGAAATGAAGTGAAAAACACAGCAACATTGTCCTCTGTAATTGCTGTATGTTGTATAAGAATAATAGACAGGGTCTGATGACGGCAGCAGTTTTATAACAAAATTCTTTCTTTCTTTCTTTCTTTTTTTTTTTTTTTTTTTTTTTTTTTTTTTTTTTTTTTGTGGTGGTGGCTTTGTTTCTGCTTTCTTTTTTCTATAAGTATTTCAGTTCTTTCTTTTTCCTGGAGGATTTTTGCAGGTGTGGCTCCCTGAGGAACCTGCACTCTGAGTACCTTTCAACACTGATCCCTTCCAGTTTGTCAGATAGTCTGACAAGATTCTCCAGTCATCATGGACTTGTAGATCTGTGTTAGGCTTTAGCTGGAAATTAACTGCTTCAGTTTCATCGACTACTGTAAGGATTACTATCTCTCTTCTATGTTTCTAACTTCTTCAAATGTCTGTTATGAATAAGTCATGATTATAGGAGTGTGCTGCGTAAATAACTGGTTGGGGGAAGATGTTAATTTGACTGATAAAGAAAGAAAAAAAACCCTTAGATTTCCTCAAAAAAACCCTACAATAAATAACAGTTTATTCTGGGAGGAAAAAAAAAAAAAGACTAAAACAATAAGAATACAAAAACCAAACAAACCACCAAAAAACACCATCAAAACCAAACAAATCCTTACTGACTCAACTCAACAAAATAAGTTAAATTTAGAAAACTTATTTTCATATTTTTGAAACGGGTTTCTCTTTTGCCTATTGGCCTCTTTGAGGGTTAAGATGAAAGTCTTGATGAACTTCCAGGTCTTCCTGGGTAGATTCAGACTGACATTGTCTAGTAGAGGGCACCCTTCTGGGCTTTTTTGTAGGAAGAGGTTCCTTTCTTACTGTATGAACATTGTTAGATATTAAGTGAGCCGAAGTCCACAAAGGACTTCACCCTAGTGTTGAAGAATAAGGCATATGCATTCTATAACTGATGCCAGTGAGTATTTAAATATATTTGTAGAGAGGAAGACTGAATGAATGGGTCAATCCCTCTAGACCCATTACCAACAGCACAGGCAAAGAAAGGGTAGCTTCTACTTCCCAAGTTGCAGCTGCCACCTCAACTCCTGTACAGTGTCTCCAGCAGCTCTTTTATCTCCTTAGGAATAACTTCTGCTGTACAGTAAGTTACACAGTCAGTGGCAAAGTTTTCAGTGCTGTTTCACCTCTTGATTCTAGAAATTATGTGAATCCAGTGCTAATAGCTCACATTCTACATGGGCAAGCTTCAGCTGGCACGTCTAGCAACTGAGAAGTCAAATTGCCATAAAATGATTACTTGAAATTATGCCTAAAATGAATTAACATGATTTTTTAGGAACTGTAGAAAAGTTAAAGTGCAAGCTGCTGTAATTATGCAAATGGAAAAGAAAAACATAAGACACAAAATGATTTGGATGGCTACTTCAATTGCTGTGATTTTGAACTCTGACACCCTACACTGTCTCCTGAAAGAGGCTGACAGCAGCAGGCTATGTTTCTTCATTATGGAAAACCAGTGCCCAGGAAAAATTTACCATCTTTTGCACCTGTATTGATGACCCAAACAGAATATTATCCCAACTGTGAAAGTTCGAGTTGGTTCTCTGCCAACAGCCAAACCTCACAAGAAAGATTCCCCCCTCCCTCTCCNGATTACGTAAAGAGATGGGATGGAATACTTCCTAGATCTTGACCCTGGTTACCAAGGAAGGCCTACAAAAAACAACCCATCACACCAATAGATATTATCAGGATATTATTCACCTCCTGCTTTCCCTGGTAAGGTCTGTTCTTGAATTTTCCTGAAGAAAGGGAGCCCCAACAAGCAGCAAGAACTTCTCAAACATGTGAGCTACCAGATTTCATGCAACCAACAAATTAACTATTTCCACGAGTCAATGGAGTCAGGAATGAGATACCACTGGCATGGTAGTCAGAAGTTAAATTATTCCATGTTTTTTGGTGCTAACACTAATAGCTCATTCCTACCTGCCAACACTACTGGTCTTTCAAGAGAGTATATGACCCTTAACCAAGAAATGTAACATCACAACACAATCCAAATGTATGTTTAAGGCTACAAAGGCCAGAAATGTGTTACTATTCAACGCAGGATGAATAGGAATTTACACCTGAGTGTAAGGAGAAACTCCTTGCTTCTGCCTGGTTCGTGCACACCTTTCTCTTTCCCATTGGCAAAAAAATAACACAGTTCCAAGACTCTGACATTGGCTCCTATTCCTGCCTTCACCAGTATTTTGGCAGGATTATGTTCATAGAGTTATGTATTCAAAGGCCATGTATCATAAGTCATACTTTTTTAATGCCATTACATCTCTTAATTTTGCTCTGACTGTGAATCCTGCATATATTCACTGTGTGCTCACAGTCCTGTGAATTTTCAAACCTTTCCACGAACCCCAGAAACTGGTCTCTGTGCTGACGGAATGGCAAATGTCTTTCCACAGAAGCCATCTCTTGATCTGTGAAATATCCCAAGTCTTCGAAACATTTTTTTTTTCTCCCTCAGGACTGAGAAACTGCATCCTGAAGTTTCCTCTGATGCATATAAATGGCAACCTCACTGAATCCAGATATCAAGTCCTAAACCTCAGAAATCCTATTAATCACTTTGTAAATTTATAACTAAGTCCTAGATAGACTAAACAATTTGGCAGGGGCATGTGTTTCTTCCTGAGTCTCATGTCCAGAATCTTAACTAAACTTTAAGGATGAGAGAGAATTTTGATTCCAGAAAAGAGCCAATTTGTACCCTCCATACAAATCTGGAGGAGAAATTTGCAGAATTACTGTAGAAAGTCCAGCCTTCATTCCACCAATCAATAAACTCAGCCTAAGTGCACTGGCAACTTCCCAAATTATTTTTCACTAACTGTTGAAGCCTTTCTTAGCTCCCTGTCTCTGTTCCACTCTTGTCCCAAATCCCTGCTTCCTGGTGCCTGCTTGACTTTTGTCCCAAATCCCTGCTTCCTGGTGCCGGCTTGACTTCTCACCTCAGTCCTGTCTTGGGTACTCCTCCAGTCACAGGACTAACATTTTCCTAGCCTGAGCTATAATGTCACTGAAGCCCTCAGAGAACCTAAATTCTCACACATGTTGAGAAGTTGTTGTCCTGACAAGATAGGTGGAACAAGACATCTAACTTTCTGATATTTCAGATATGAATGAGGAAATTCCACATAAGCCTCCAGAAGAGGCTGATTTATTAGTCTGCACTTGATGCATTAAGATAGCACCCAATTCAGTACCAAAAAAATGGGGTAATAGAGTTACATACCTTCTGGTCAATAAGTTCAAGGGTTCTTTTAGGCAGTGAATGTGTTGAAATCCACCATCTGAATCCACATCATGGGTCTTGGAGGGTATCCAACAACTATGCCATTGCATTGTCTGGGATAGCATCATTCTCCCATCCCTTCATCTAAAGTGGAGTCACAGAACAGAAAAGCAACCACAATTCTTGGCTGAGATGAAAGAATGAAGCAAAAGGTAAAGCAAGAAGCGTTAATAATTTTCAAGGTCAGAACCGGATTCATAATCTTTCCTTGAGTTTTTGAAGCCAAGTAATCCAGTCAATAGCTTATCTCCCAGTTATTCATGAAACTGATTTTCACTTGCACTAATGTCCTTTATGTCCAATATTAACAGTTCATTTAAAACTTTTTAAAGTCCCTTTACATCTCTAAAGCACTGAAAAGGAGCCATACTGTAAGTAAGTGTAGGCTGGAAATATTTCCCCCACCATTATTTATTCAGCTTTGTGTGGATTTCTTTGCTATGGAAACTATATGAAGCTTTAATTGAATGTGTCCCCACAAGTCTTAAAACATTACTACTATAAATTATGGTTTCCAAGAACCATTCCCTAGAATTATTCATAGTTCAGTCTTGCTAAGGACCTGTAGATTTTGCAAGTGAATGTGAATTATCATACAGCACTCTTGGGCTTTTGCCAAGACTTCCATGAAACGAAAGCATTTACATAAATGAAAGACATGCCTGATTTTTCTCATGGTTTTCATGTATATTTGGGAACTTTAGCCAGAATGTTGCATCACAGACTGCTTCGTTCTTCTGTCTAGTGCATGCAATGTGCAGTTCACGCCTCCTCAGAGAACTAGCATGGAGTACTTTTCCCAATGGGCCTTTGGATACAAAGGGACTCCAGTCATTATGCCTTTTGCACAGTAGAGAATGTGACTCTGCATCTTCCTAAGGTCTTTTCAGACCAAGAATAACCCAGCACAACTCCAATAACCAAACTCTATTCTAAAATGGAGTGCTGTGGTAGTGGCTTTTTATTTCCTATTACCCGAAGAAACATTTTGTGTGACAAGCACTGCGTAAGAGCTTTGTTGGTGTTGTGAAGTGTTTCAATTGGTTGTTGCAAGGCAAACTGCTCTTGCTAAGTTTTCATCTTGAATGTGAACAATTTGAGCCACTGTAAATAATAGCATCTAAGGGATAATATAACAATTGCTTTAAAAGGAAAATGTGGTATTTGCCTTCATGTAAAAACAATCAATCTGTAAAATCTATCTCCTTCATTTTTGTTCCACTGGGCATATCCTGCAGCTCCAGGTACTGAAGTGCAGTGCAGAGTAAGAAGGCAGGTTATCGGCTGTGCTAACTTAGAGGTCTTTCAAAAGCAAAACTGTCAAAGGAAGCCATCATTTTAGTAGTATTACAAATGCAAATCGTTTATTGTTCTGAATTTCCTTCCCAAAGTAATGACTCTGAATAGCAGCTCCTTTCATGTGGCTCAGAGCTCTCTCAGTGTCTTCCCACTGATCTCCATGGGCCAATTTTTTTCAAATTACCAGTGACTCTTGGAATTAAAACACTGAATCCCACTTCTAGCAATGTTTTGCAAATCCTCAGCCTTCCTTTGAACTAAGTGCTCCATAGGCTCCTGCTTTATTCTTCTATCCAGCTCACACGTCTGACGGGCTTAGTATATAACACAGTCACTTTATACTAAGTGACTGTATAAAAGAAGGTAAATGTCTGCAATTTAGAGGGAAACTGAAAGTATGTGCTAGGGCCTGAATGCAATACCAGTTTGCTATAAACAAGAAACTAAGGTGCATGAATGAGGAATGTAACTATGCCAGGTTGCCCATAAAGTCAGCAGAGAGAGAAAAGCTTCCCTTTCTTGACATACAAGAAGACTTCTGACTTGACTGACTGGGAGAGGTGACATCACAGATGTGTGACTAACTCAAGGTGCCTGGATCTGGCATGAAACTGGGTCTAAGTCTACAGTGAAATACAGTTGTTTCCCAGAATATTAAATACAAGGACTTTAATGCATGTTTCTGTCATACCCAGCCTGAAAGAGCAGATTTTCAGTAATGAGCTGAACTGTAGAATCACAAAATGGCTTGAGTTGAAAAGGATCTCTGGAGTAGAAATAGTCCAGCCTCCTGCTAAGAACAGGGTCAGCACCAATATCAGATAAGATCAGTCAGAGCCTTGTCCATTTGACTTCTGCATAGGTCTAAGGGTACAGACTCAACAATGGTCTGATCTTATTTTTTTTTTTCCCAGGGGTGGAGGAGATGATTGTTATTATTGCATAGAAACATTTTGTGAGCAGCGAGTTTCAGGGCAAGCACACCAGCAGAGAAAACCACATCATGAACACTTTGGTATTAGTGAAGGATACACTTTTTCACCAGAGGAAATGCAAAATTTTGGCTAGATATGTATATAAATGAATGAACATGTTTGATCACAGTATACTGCTGAACATTGCAAAAGGTATACTGAGTCTAGGATCGCACACAGTGTTTTGAAGATGTTTGCACAAACACAGGTTTGTATGGACTGTGATCACACACATTCCTGTTGGAGCCCCATGTGACTGTCATACCTTCAAGATAAATCAGTATTTGTTTACATGCTGAAATCACTTAGAATTGCTTAATATGAGTGTGATTTGTTATCTATCAATAGAACTCTCCAAGACACAAATGCTGTTATATGAATTAAGTAAAAATATGAATGGTAAGCTTTTCAGTTCTTTCAAAGGAAAGACAATGTAAGAATCCAAAAAGATCTCAAAATGTAAATATCAAGACTTATGTATCTCAACAGAACTAATTTGCTTATTCTTATGTTTTAATTTTTATTCCTTAAAAATATGGAAAATCAACTACCCTTCAATAATCTACACAAGTGTCTAAATGTCATTGTTTTAGACATATTGCTGGAAAAAAATAATTCTATTTGCAGGGTCATAGGTGCTGTTGTAAAAGCTTACAGGCAGCAAATATTTCTTGTCAACTTGCAGCAATTTTTTTCTGTTTCTTTTCCTAAAAGCTGCCCATACTGTCTCTTTTACAAATTACTCTGAAATTTCAAAAGACCACACACTTGGCTTTTCCACTGTAATTTTTTTTTCCAGAAGCCCCTAAAAGGGTGAGGAGCCTTGTGAGAATAATTTCTTTCCAGAATAGTTTGAGCTGGAATTCCACTAGTGAAATGTTATTTTGTTCTGGCCAGAATCCATAAGTTCCATCTTCATATTAGAAGTTTATCGTCTTGCTTAAGCTGGAACTGTGTCCAGCTGGGGAGTTGCCATTCACCTCCCTTCATCATCTTACTAAATATTCAGAGAATGAATTCAAACGGCTAAAAATGTGTGGCTCATAATATGCAGCTTGAATTTATAGTAACACTATCTGCACACTAATAAGGAATTTGCAAGCTATAAAGATTATCTTTGTCCTTACAGATGAATGTCCTTAACTGGGGCAATTCCATATTAGTAAAGATATGCTAACCATAATTATTTTAGAGTTGCCAATATTCTCCCTACCCTCTTTCCCCCTTACCCCCCCCAACAAATGCACAAAATATTTGGAATAAAACTTATCTTAAGATAGAAGATGACATAATAACTATTATGTCCATAAATAATACTATTTAGTCCATAAATTAAAAAAACAAACAAACAAAAACCAACAACAACAGATGTAAGCCTGTTATCCCACTAAACTAGTTGAAGTAGAAAGTCTTGAATAAACTTATTGCCACTGCCTGAAAATGGATTAAAAAAAAACCTGCAGGAAATTATTCTTTTGATCTTAGCAATGTGCAAATTTTCATCTGATCTGTGCTGACAGTCCACAGTTCTCTGTGGTCTAATCCGTTCCTCAGTTGAAACTACTGCATTTCTGTATTAAAATGGACATTTTTCTGTAGAGATTTAAGAACTTCCTCATGTAAATGTTTATTAGGAAATATTGCAGTCATGTTTTTAGAGACTATTTACAAGTGTGGTCCTTTGGGACCAGTCAATTTACTCTCAGTAGAAGACATGATTTGGTACTTTTGGCCTGATCCTCCAAGAAAAAATTACAATCTGCTTAAACGGGTCTCACATTCAAATTTTAATTGCTAATTAGTCACCCTGTGTGTTTGAGGTTAATTAGATCAGCCATGCATTTGAAGGATTCAAAAATTCAAAATGTGCTAGAGAACAGGGAAACTAAGGTATGGAATTCAAGTCACAGATTTGGGTTTTTTACTGGTTGAACATGAATGGGTAATCTGGGAACATGCTCAGAAAGCTCCCAACAGCCCACACA
Organism: Scytalopus superciliaris; assembly: GCA_013400415.1. Taxonomy (NCBI): domain Eukaryota; kingdom Metazoa; phylum Chordata; class Aves; order Passeriformes; family Rhinocryptidae; genus Scytalopus; species Scytalopus superciliaris. The sequence goes on from VXBX01009479.1 coordinate 333,209, forward strand.
GTGTCAGTGGTTTCGGAACAGCAATGGTGGCCTTTAGTGTCCCAAGAGTTATCACCCTCCTCCCCAATGCCTGTGTGGTGCTACCAGCCATGACCACCGCTCCCCTCAAATTCTCAACAGCCTTCAAGCAATAAGCATGAAGTATGGGCATCTCAGACACTTTAGAAAGAGTCAGAAATCTCAGAGGAGATGACTCTGTCATTCCTGACAATCTATTTGTCTTATCATGACCATTCATGTACTTGCAGCTGCATCACCTTCATATCTGAGCCTCCAGCAGTGAGCACCGCAGCACATTGTGGTTCCCTCCAAACCAGTCAGACTGTTTATCACTGTACTTGCCCAGGACAGTATGCTTTATTTTATAGACCAAAGGTAGATTCAATCTGGCAATACATTTTCTTTAAAAGTCAGGCCCTTTCGTGCAGTAAAATACATTAGGTTTGATGTTCTTGGCTACAGAAAACCTGCCTTTGCCAAGGTTGCATTGTCTGAAGTCTCAAAGTAGGAGTTATCAAGTTATTTGAGATGAAGGGCAGAGTAATTTGTGGCGCTTTGGGCATGACACATGTAATTTTACACTTTATCTGTAGGTGTGATACTGGATTCTGCCAGAGCAGGCACCTGGTATCAATGTTCATTCTGGCAGTATTTCAACAAAACTCACAACTCCTGATAAAAACCATAGGTTTCTGTGTAGAAAATGAACCTAAAGTGTTCAGAGATGGGATAACATTAGAAATGCATGACCTATCCAGCAATTTGTGGATGACAGGGAAATGGAGGGAGGTATTCCTCCCGGGTTTTCTTGCTTTTGGAGTGATGTGGCAAAAGCGACTGCTTTGTATCTCTGTCTGTGTCTTCAAAATTGTTTGGAGAAATTGTTTCATACCTAGGTTTTAATGCAGTGTTTATCCCAGAACATACTAAATAAAACTTCAGTTTGCTCTTGGGAGGTACTTTTCCCGTTATCTGCCTGCCGTAGCTATTTGCTTCTGGCAAACAGATCCTTGCAGAGAAGGAAGTCTTTCATCACAGTTTTAGTGGACTGAGAACTGTAGCAGTCTCCAAATGACTGATGTTTTTGTGGGCAGGCTAAGCATTGAGCATCAGGGGAGATCATTATTTAAAATCAGTGCTAAGAAGGCCATTTTTAGTGTCAATACTAGGATGAGTCATTTAAAATCATTCCTGAAGCTGCTGTAGAACAAGATTATCAGATTCATTTCCTTGATTCAGACTATTAGCATGCAAGTGTGTGTTCCTCACAGAGACAGTGGTTGCAGAGTCCAGTACATTTTTCAAACTGTATTTTCAGAACTGAAATAATCCACTGTAGGAAGAGCCACTAGTTCAATGCTGGACCAGTGAGTGAAAACAACCAGACAAACTCACATTTCCATTGCAGGTTAATAGCCTTGTTCTCCACACGCTGGTATTTTTCAAACTGCAGCCTTTATGTGAAACCAGAAGTGTTATGTTGCATATAAATGGAGGTGACTGATTTCACAGTAGGTCTCTATGTACAAACAACTACAAAAGATAGATGACACAGGATTTATCAGGCCGTGGTCAGAACACTAACTATAGCAGCATTGTTTCACATCTCTGGATTTAGAAAGGCAGACCAGTGTAATGAGAGAATCAGTGATTCATTTTGCCCACTAAATAAAAGAAGCATGTTCCAGCTGTCATAACTTGCTATTAACAAAAGCACCTGTGCTTTGAACTAGATAATTAATAACACTCCCATTTTTGGAACAGGTTTTTAAGCATTTTATGCACAGGGTTTGTTTTGGTTTGGGTTTTTTTCTAACTTTATAGTTTCATTTCTTGTTCTTCACCAAATCAGGAAGAACCAGTCAAACACTGAAATAGTGAATATGACTCTACCTCTGTTTTTCCACTGCCATAAATGAACTCCACTTTTGAGTTCAAAACCAGCATCTCAGTAACTGAAGTTTCAGTGTCATTTTGTATACTAAAGTCAAGAGCTTTTCTTTAAGTAGTATCGCTAAAGCTGTGTATTGAGAAAGCACTCAGTAATCCTCTATGCAAATACCCCAAACAAAGCCCTAATAAACCATCTGTATGTCCTGCAATCTCAACCACTGCAACTGCAGCAACTTCTACTGCAAGAGATGCTACAAGAAAACTCAACATCCCATTTGACAAGCCAAAATGAAGCAACACAATTTGGCTGCATAGTTTTGAATCCCTGGAGAAAATTTGCAACATGGATTGAAAAATTCCACAACTGCAAAATGTCACTGGATAATATTTGAATATAAAACAAATTTGAAAAAGTTATGCATGTACACTTGTGTTGAGATAGGCAGAGAGAGGGAGGGGCAGAAAAAACATGCTGTAATTGTTTGCAAATTCCTACAGATGTTTATTCATTTTCTCTGGTTGAAACTCTATTTGGTATGTATCAAAAGCAAGTATATAAAGGAGTTTGCCTTCTTTATGAGCATTCTTTCCATTAGTAATAGTATTAGAAGACAGGCCAAAGAGAGGATTTCTGAATGGAAATCTTGTTGACAGTTGTGGTAATCCAGACTCCAGTTGGCTATTTTTCCATGTGGTTGTTGGGTGGGGATTTTTGTTTATGGTTCTGGTTGGTCACATTTTCATGTGCTCTGCAGTCTTTGACAGACAACTTCAAACCAGAGAAGTACAGCTGTAATCCAAAAATAAGTTCATATCCTCAGTTACCACAATCTGCAACTGCTTTCAGGAATTATTATGCTTTGCAGTTTACAAATGATAAAAAAACTCCATACCAGCCATTACCAAATTCAGCTTCAAACTTCCTAGCAGCTCTAGTCAACCAAGTATCTGGAAAGCGAAATTTTGGCTTTGCAGAGTAGTGTGATTATGAGAGTTCCTCAGAGAAGACCTAGTACCATAAAAATGCAAGATCATTTGGTTAAATATAGTTATGTAGAAGTAGCCTAACTCACACAACTTATCCCCATCTCAGAGACACAGAGGTTGGACTGAAAATATTAGATCATCTAGTCTGTCTCTCTAATTCAAACCATAGAATCTCATCCAGTTGCTCCTGTACAGAAATCAGATGCTGAAGCTGGTTAAGAAAAGTCTTCTGAAAAGATACTGAGCCCCAATTCATGAAGAAGTAGTAATTCTTTCCAGTCAAGTCATTTGCCTACAACTTTTTCATTATATTCTTTGATTAAGCTGGTCAGTGCACAAGGGAAATTCTAGAGAAAAAACCTGTTGCTCACAGCAAGCGTAACTTAACCAACCTCATTCTACTCAACCTGTATATCTCTAGAAGAAAAATGCCAGAAGTGCTGTGTAAATAATTTTGTGGCATTTATAAAAGCAAGTATTCTTTCCAGAGATTTATTAAAAAATAGGGGGAAAGGTGATAATTAAAATATCATAAACATCCAGCCATCTACTCCTTGATATCCGAGGGTCCAGAAATTGCACCTCAGACTGATACATAAATTAAGGTTGTTTCAAAATGGATGTCTGGAGGGTGACAATAAGGACATAGGGCATTATGTCCACATTTTCTTATGAAATGCAATCCACATAATCACAACTGTCTGAAAAGCAATAAAATGCACGTATGAAATTTATAGCCAAAGATCCATATACAGTTAAATGTACGGTCCTTGTTGTTCATATTTGAGCTTAAAGGCCTTTGGATGATACTTCAGGGGCATTTTATTTTATTTTATTTTGATGTGGTTTTAGTTCTGGTACCACAGCAGTTCAAGGTGGCACACGCACACTGATGCAGAGCTTCAAAATACTGAAGATTTCATAATGCGACCTGTGACAGTCATGCTTGTAAATAGTCTTGCAGAAAAAAATCCCACACAGCGTTTATGAGCTGTATTTATGGTGGATGAATCTGCCCTGCTGCTTCTGTATAGGCAGATCTTGTAGGTGATGCAGGTGACAGGTGCTCAGTTCAAGACTGAATTTCACCCAAGCCCTTCACTTATTTTTTTTAAACAATTCTGCCAACAAATCTTGGTCCCTGTCAACAAAACTTGGCAGATTTGAATAAGAGCCATTTCTTTAACTCCTCATTAAATAAACAACCTATCTCTAATTATTTCCTTAGCCGATTTTGCAATTTTAGGGATGTATTTACTCTAAATCAGGCATGAAATTTTCTTTCTCGGCTTTCTTGTTCAGACTTTCTCTCTCTTACAGTTCTTGGAAGAGGAATGTGTAAGTTACATACAGCCCTTCTCTCAATGCCTGCCAAGAAAAGACAGATCAAGTCATCAGTAACACACACAAAGATCCTGTGATGATTCCAGAATAAAACACCTATCTTTATTGGTTAATGACTTCTTGGAAATCTACTGACACAAACCTTCAGAATAATCAATATTTCACAGAATAGCCAACTATGAAATAAGCCACAGCTGTAACAGGCATTCCCTGTTCTTCACAACCTAAAGATCAGCAGAGAAGGAGGTTTGGCCCTCCATTTTCTACCTGACATCTAAGGCTGCATCTGTCCTTGACATTCATTGGCTTTTTTTGGTTTAGTTTCTTTGAATGGTAGAACTGTATTTTCCTTACCATGTAATATCAAAATAGTTTCTTTTAGGGACTTTTTTTCCCCCCCTTCTTTTTCCATGAAGATTATCATGATAAAGTAGAGACTAAAAGGTATGTAATAATCTCATGTGAGCAATGCCTGTGTAAATAGGAGCTGATTTTCTTGTCTTTACACATCTTGAGATGAGTAAAGGGAGATGGATACCGTCTACACTTTCCCTTTCTTCAAATTCCAGACTCTTGGGTCATTAGTAAACAGGTTGATACTGCAACTGTGCTACAGTGGGTAAAAGTTTACAGACCATGTTTGGAAAGTAATGTCTAGAAATATGGACTTGATTATACTTCTCTAAAGGCATGTGATCTGCACTGAAGAATGCAGATGTTAATGATAATAGGAATCAAGGAGACCTTTCCTGGAAAGGATGAAAAGTTATGTCTGCAGTAGTCTGATATTCTGGATAGCTTTGTTGATTCACTCTTCAAGCCATTCATCTAGCTAATTGACAGTTTTAAGTATACTTGCAAGCTTTTTGTATTCCACAGAAATATTCCTCAAGGGTACTTACTGACAAAGAATAAGTTAAGCTGCTAACTAAAAATGGAGTGGGGACAGAGATCTCTGAATGGGCATAACACATCTGGTGAAAATATGTTACAGATAGAAATGTCAATAGTTCACGATAATCCATTCTACTTTCTTTTTTTTATGTAGTACAGAATGAATATATATAAGTACCAATGACCCATCTACCTGTAGATACAACATCTAGGACAAAGATGAAGCCAAAACAGTCATTTGATATTAAAAGTATTATAAACGGTTGCGTTCTCTCCATTAGGGACCAAAACAGTGAGAGTTAGGGCTGGGAAGAATGCCTTTGTAGTCTGTAGTCACTTGTTCTGCTAAATCAGAACCTAAACTCTGGTGGAGAAATCTCTGAAAGGTAACGGAACTGTCAAGTCTCCAGGAAAAACACTCCACCACTGTGGTTTTGATATGGGCTTTACCAAAGGGTGTGCAATGAAGTACATTCCACTTGTAGTGACACAGGATTTCATAGGGCCATCCTTCTCACAGAGAGCTTGCCAGAAACACCTGCAATTTGCTTTGCATGCTAGTCTTTTCCTGAGTGTGCTCATGAGTTGACATCTTTTTCAGTCTAGGATGTTTCATAGAAGTCCTAAATTACAGCGGTATCACCCTGGTGAACGTAATGTTGTGAAATTAATTTCACAGAACAAAATGCTAAGGTTTTGATTTAATCCTTGATTGAATTGTTACATGCTATAGTATGATTGGACCAGATTTTCAGGTGGCATAAATTACAGCAGGATTTAAACCAAATGGGGAGTTAAGTCCCCATGACTGGAAGCAATAATAACCAGGGTGTTCTTGTCTAAGTTGGAACAAACTGGACTTGAAATGGTGCTGTCTTCTCCACACTGCCACTATGACCACTACAATACAGAGTCAAAACCAGCTCTCTAGGGCTGCAGAAATTATCCAGTTATTCTACATTTGTAGGGTGAGAGAGGGTCTAACAAGTTGTAATTACTATCCATAGTACCTGTAAATTATGGAGGAACCAATAGCTGGAGGATCCTTTCTTCTGACACCTTGCTCGCTCTGAAAAACCATAAATTTGGGGATGGACACCAGGCAGACACTTGACCACAGCACTAAAAGACACACACAGCACTCACTGATAACTACTACCACCTCAGAGTTACAGCACAATGTGACATCTCACGAAGATTCACTGCTCTTGCAAATGAAATTTCTGTTTGTTGGATCCCCTCACCCCAACGTATTATAAAAATCAAATGGTACAACAACCACTCGCATAGTAGAACACATTTATGAAATGTTAGTGAAACTCACAGAATCACAGCAGGAGGAAAGAAAAAAATGTGTTTAGTGATTAGGAAGTTTTTAGCTATTTGGATTGGGTGTCAGGATTCTTTTGATGCTTTCCATTCTCTGAGTGTAACAGCTGATTCAACCTCAGGCATGTTTAATGTTTTTTCAAATAAGAAATAAACTTAAATATTAAGCTGTAAGCTTATGAAAGATGGGTAAGAGAGGAAAATAAAAGGATGGAAAACAAAGTGAGTAGGAGGCAAACAAAACTGGCAAATACTGGAAGATTTTTTAAAGTTTTTCCACAGAGAGAAAAACAGAGAAAAAAGCTGCATGAATGCTCACTTGCCAAATGACCTCTTGTAAGAAGACATCAGGACTTAGACTTCAATGATCCTTGTGGGTCCCTTCCAACTCATGGTGTTCTATGAACTTCAAAACTATAACCTAAGTTAGCTTTTCTGGATTATCAACGTATTTGGCTGCCATACGGCCTATTAGCACCAACAGGACAGGTTTCTTGTTTCTGGGCTAACTGCTGGTTAAATAAAGTGCCATGATTCATCTTACACCTCACGTTGGAATAACCCAGGTTACTGGGGTTGGCTGTCATGGTCTGCTTTCTAAGCAATCTAGTCTGCATAGAATTTCAAGGGGTGTGGTGAAAATATAAAAAACCCTATCTCTAATACTTTTATTTTGCTCTAAGGCAAATTGTTTTTCAAAAACTTTCCTTTTGATTTCTGTTATCCAAATAATTCCAGTTTAAATTGGAACTTAGCTATTAATCTGATAATGACATGGCTGAGACGAATTCTCTGACAATTGATCTCAAATGACTTACAAGGCTTTACTTTACCTCATTGTCTGCATTCCTTTCCAGCCAGGAGTTCTGTCAGTATTTAACATACACACAAAACCCCCTCAAATATAAGTATTAAGATGATTACTATGTACCTGGAAATATCCTTTAATTTTAATTTTGTTTTATTTTATTTTTAGCTTCAAAGCTTTCCCAGGAATGAACACCTGCCTTTCACAGTGTTACAAGAAATAGACGGGTACCTCAGATGCTTTGTTGTGTCAAGTCCTCTAATAGGGACATTGTGAGTATAAGTCACATTTTAATTAATGATCAAAGCAAAGGACACCTGTAAATTTTGGTTCAGTTTCTTCAGTTCTTTGATATCAGGTTTATCCATTAGAAAAGGACTCCTTTGATGCATATCCTGCTGACATAAGGTATCTTTCATGCCTAGATGCCATGGTGACTGGAGCTTTACAAATACTGAATTGAACAGGATGAAGAGAATACTATGTTTTTGCCCCATCCTGCGTATCAGTTAAAATCTTATCTCTAAAAGCAGTAAAAACTCACCATCCAGTACAGTCTTCTTTTATTCCCATGACTCCAATTTCTATTGAAGACTTTAGAAGGTGCCATTAGGAGGTCTTCTTGGGGTCTGGCCATGAGAGATAGTGACAGATTTGTGTGAGCCTTGCAGCATATTCACCACCCAAATAAGCACAAAGATGCTGCTGGGGAAGGAAGGGACAAGGTGCCGCCAGCCCCTGAGACTGCATCCCCACTTCCACTGCAAAAAAAAAGAGTGAGACTCCCCAGCTCAAATCTCCATTTATTTCTAGGGGGACCCAGAAGATGGGTAAAGTAGTAGCTCATCCACCCCCATTAGCCAGTGCAAGCAGTGCACCCAGCACAGGAGGGACAAACCCCAAATTGCATGGACATGGTAACATACCCTTTGAGTGGGGCTTGCACAGAACCTGTTTTCAGGCTGTGCAAATATTGAGGAAAGGATGCAAAGGGTGACTGGTCCCAGTTAAATAAAATAATAGTAACAGAAATGTCCCACTGCTTCACTTAAAAGATGAGTTTCAATGTTGCTGTTCATTTATCATGGGGCTTTCTTACCCAACAAGGTGGCACATGGCAGAGAGATCAGTGTGAAACGCAGTAACTGAGGGCAGGTCACATCAGCAGCACAGTTACCCAAATAAAGCCAGAGTCAAATCTCTTCCCCAGAAAATACCTAAGTCCTGTATGTAAGAAGTCCCACAGTTCCAAAAATGCCCAGCATTTTAGGTGCCTGACTTTTGGAAAACCTATTTTAGTCTATGTCTAAACACTTAGAGAAGTCCGTACAATGATTTAAAATGTGCACATATTGATGGTAACGATATGAATTCTTTGCCCAACTTTGCCTCTTCAACAACTAGATAACTAGCCTAAAGAAGTTATTCAGGTTTCCTTGACAGTCCAACATGAGCAACAGATACCTTCCAAGTGCAGTGCCCTCTGTCACAGAAAATGATTCACACTCCAGAGGTGCCTGATTTTATACAGCTGGATCTACTTTGCCTGTATTTCGCTCTCATCTATTTCTTTAAGCTGAGTTTCAAAGGAAGCTACACTCCAAAAATTGTTGAGTAAAATGTTTATCTTTCAGAATTGAGTGATTTTTGTTTGTCCTACATGAAAACAAATGTGTAAATTTTTAGTAGAGAAAATCTTTGACTGATGTGATAGCAAATCCAGCAACATAACTTCACACAAAATGAGTCTTGGAGAGGACGAAGATTGCCAGAAATACTCCCTCCCACACCATGCAAATTTTATACAGTGTTTCAAAGGATCTGGAGGGTCACAGTGTAATATTAAGTTCTCAGAAACAGCACTATGAAATCAAACACAAAACTTCGATTATTTCAGTGTCAGAAAACCATCAAATCAGACCTGAAGTGATACAAGAACATCATATGCTTTAGACATCATCCACTTTGCTATATGTCTCTCTGCCTGCCAGGCAAGGAAGGAATATACTTAAAAAGGAATAAAGGAGAGAAAAAAATTAGAAATATCTCTGTACATGCCACATTTGGGGGAGGGGAAATAACCTTGCAATATGTCTTCAGAAAATATTCTCTACATTCTCTTTCCTTAACTGGAAGATACAGAATTGAGCATTTCCATGTCTAGACCTTATCTCCTGCAGCATCTCAAGGTTTGTAGTCATCAGTGGATTTACCTTCTCTGCATCCCTGCTGATGTAGGAAATTATAATTATCCTTCTTTTATGATGGAGAACTGTGACACAGGAAAGAATGAAGTATCTTCCCTGAAGTAACAAAGAAGTCCAAAATTAAGCCAAGAGTTGAGCCCTCATCTGTTGCATCGCCAGCCAGTAACCTACTTACTAGACCATAATTTCTATTCATCTTGCCCTAATCTGAGGCGTATAGACAGTAAATTGTGCCAGTTACTTTGCCAGGGATTCCAGTAATGTTTTGCATTGTTACTGTCACTAGTCCAACAGACTGCAGACACTTTGTAGGTATTACTTCTTTTGTTGGTAAAGCTGCACCTCTGACCAGAAGGGCTTAATACCTAATATAAAGCAGTTCAGGAATTTTTCCGTGAATCTTTGGGAAAAAATGATTTGTTATAACCAAAATTTTCCTTACTATCCTGCCATATTCAACACAAGTTTTCTGCAGAAAAGTTTGTGAACCTTAAGAACAAATAATTTTTCAGAGATTGCTCACTTCACAGCCTGCTGGTTGGGGCATTCTCCCAGGGTGTGATAGACTTGGTTTATGTCCCTGACCTGCCTCATACTGAGAAAGTATATTTTGCAGCCCACATGAGCTTCTGGCAGTTTTGGCATGAGGGTCTCTTGCTTCTGAGTAAAAATTCTGAGCTGCAGGCTCACCAAATGAAAATAAGGAAATATTACTAAATACTAGAAACTAATTAGAGGATGAACAAAGTGGTGGCTAATGGAGTTCCCTTATATCTGCCTTTACAATGAGGCATGTTTAATCTTGCTCTGTAGGGCATTTAATCTGATAGGTTTAAATAGTTCCTCTCCTGGGAGAGTAAGAGTGTTGGTAAAGACATCTATACTGTCAATTCAATTTATTCCCCATTTTTCTGAAAAGCCCTGATTTTTCCATTGTCTGCACTGCATATATGATAGCCTGCTCCCAGGCTTCAATTTGTAGTAACTAACTAGTTCTTCTGGCCAGGAAAACCCCAGCAGGGAAGAGCAATTACTTTGCTGCAGGGTTGCTCACTACCAGCAGTACAGATACCATTGTGCCAAGCTTCTCTGTCCCTGCCCAATGCAGAAGGAGCCAGTCTTTCCACAGTACCTCAGCAGGACTCACAGTCCTCACCTTGCCCTTAGAGGTCACTGCTTTAGCAGTCTGCTGTAAAATCTCTGCTGTTAAATCAGAGCTCTCCCACCATTGAGCTACCTAGTTTATTGGCCCTAGTCCAATTTAAAAAAAAAAAAAAAAAAGGAAGACCCAAAAGTCAGGATTTCTCAGAGCAGAGAAAGGGAACAAGGTCCCAGAGGAAACTCAACCACTTTCTTGTCTAGATGACAAAGGAGCATAAATAAACCGACTAATACTACTTCTCTCTGGAGGCATAGGAGTAACACTCAGAGGCAAGGGCTGAGCTCCCTGCTGTGTTGCAGACAGTATACATGACCTCTCCTCATCTGTAACATGTACACAAACAGTCTTCCACTCAGACTGACAGTAGCCTCTGTACAGCTTCAAACAGTGTGTTTGTACAGATGAGGGTCAACCTTTGGAGGGTGACTCTAGCAATTGCTGTTGCCCCAAACTATGAGAAGGAAGCATGACTTGGGTCTGCAAATGAATGGGTAGTCTGAACTATTCTCAGACAAAAAAAATAAAAAAGCAAGCTTTTGGTGGCTTTTGTTCTGAAATAAAGAATTCCCCACTTTGGGAGGAGGGGAGGGGAACATGAGGAATGAAGAGAGCAGGGTGTTTTTCACATGAATTGTTTTATGTGAACTAGTTCTGACTCCCTCATGAAGCAACACAGACCTGATAAATATGTAATTTATCATTATCACAGATATGTGATAATGAAAGAGGTGTTGTTTATTGAAACAAAGTGATTTTGCAGAACATTAATATCCTCAGAAGACTTCTATCTGCCTTTAATTGATCTAATCAGGGAGGTAAAGCTGAGAAACATTGCAGTTAATTCAGTGGAAGCAGAGGTATTCATGTAAATGTGCATGTCGTACCACAGCAATGGGTTAACATGCACAACTGCACTAAAAAAAATAATGCAGTAATGAAAGTGAAGGTGCTGAAAATGCAGTTTAAATTACTGCTCAACATTGTCTTCAACAGCCAGAATCTTTTAAATTTTATGACCAAATTGTTCCCTGGCTCTTTTCCAACTTAGAAAATAAATATCAGCATTTATGTGCCATCTCAAACCATGACGTGCCCTTTCTGCCTTTGTGTCAGCATCTTACAGGGAAATGGACTGGACTCATACCCACCAAGAGCATGCTGTTGATTCAATAATTCAAAATCAAGCTGATCTTGCTCCTGCAGGGGTGAAGGACAAGCACAGGACTGCAGTGGCTGGGAGACCAACAACACTCCATGTTTTCCATCTCCCTTAATCCTGATTTCTGTCAGTATGCTATGCACTGAGTGTTGCATCTGCCCTCCCTTATGGGAGATGCTGCATGGCTGGATCTTTCCCCAAGTTTGCTAGCAGCACCTTAACAGCCAGGGGGAAGTTCTGTATTTCCCTTGTTACACTTGAGGAATCTTGGGAAAATCAGTGGCATAGCTTTTAGAGACTGAGAGTCTAGAAGTCCAGAAGCTCAAGTCTTCCATCATATGTTTCTATGCACATCCCACTAACAACCATAGGCCTTCAAATGTCAACCATCCATCCCTGACCTTCCAAATTTTGATGGTATTTATTAGTATCCATGTCATTCCTACTAGCAGGATAAAATTTCAGTTAATTTAAACTGCAAATAAACAGAAACTTCAACCTTAAAAAAAAAAAAAGTCAAGTACATTCCCAGATATCTGACATATAAAAGATTCCTGAGATTCTCTCAGAAAGACACGTTACAGAATCCAGAAGTGTTACGTTATCCAGAAGGACTGACGTTCAGCCTATATACTGTCTCAAAGTTGTTTGCTGAAGCCATTTCTGAAAGCAGTTCTGCCATAGCTATTACACAATGGGCAACTGTGGTCCTGCAGCTCACTCAATATGAATCAGCTGGACAGCAGTCCTTAGTACCACACACATACCTTTTTGGAGTGCTGCTCTTGCGCACAGTTCCCTACTTTGGGAGAAAGTGAAAATCACCTGTAACATGGGATGCAAAGATACGTGGTATTTTTAAGCCATGCTAGTACTTTTCAGAAGGCTAAGAACTATATGTTGAAGATTTTTGTATTGATTAAGAAAATCTTTTTTTCCCCTCTCCTCAGTAAGACACTGGGAGCACCTCCATATTATCCTTTTTACTTTTCTCATTTTCAGTCCTCTTCATTTATATCAACATTCCAATTTTTCAACAGTAAAACTGAGTGTAGCTGCTAAGACATAGATCCAGGAAAGGACTTTACAGGAGTGTTGTTGAAATATAGTGCAGACTCTGATCTGAAACTGTAAAGGTCAGTCTTTAAATAACTAGGCCTTTTGGGATCTGACCTATCCAAGAGCATTTTAGCTTTGACTGGACTTTCTTGTTCAAACTCAGCTCTCTGGAAATAGTGCTGTGTCCAAGAGTACATCAGCAGGACAGGTCTATTCTTAGAAAAATGAGTCAAAATCCGCTCGTCTCAATACTCCTCACATTGTCACCAAAACCCAGGACTGCAGCTGTGGATGTTGTTCCCATTGTACAGTACTGCAGCACAGCTGGCATTTCACTCTCTACACCCTATGATTTAGCCCAACCACATTCAAGACATAAGGAAGTAATACAATTCCCTGAGCCCTCCCACTCTCAAAACACATGAGTTTTCATCCTGCATGAAACACTTAAAACTCTGAAGCAGGTAGTGGACCACCAGTTTTCCTATTGCCCAGAATTTCTTGTTAACCCTCACTTGGATTCTTTCAGGTCCTGCAAAATCTGGGAGTGGAAAGAATCTATATATGACCTGTATGTGCAGGAAGTGAGAGGATAAAGAAGGTGGGGGAATGGCATGAGGAAATGTTTGAGTTCTCAAGATATTGGAAGTAATGGATGCAGCAAACAAGCAGCTCTAGGGATCCCAGGTCACTTGTAAAGAACAACAGGGAACAGTATGGTTTTCTGAAGCTCACATTAGGGCAGAAGAGGGGGAAACAAACACAAAGAGGGGGAACAAAACAGTGTTTTGTTCTGGGAAAAGGGAGGAGAGGTTAAAGTCCAGCCTCTGTTTCCTCTCACAACATCACAGGTGTGCCAAAGGAGTGGTGTTGACAAGGTAAATGCAGCACAGCAAATGGATGAGCTATAATTATTCCTAGGCAGATTGCAGACTTAATTGCCCAGAAAACTCTCTGGATTGTTGACATCTTAAGTTCTGTTTCTGAGGCCCTTTTGTAGCTTCAACCTGAAGGTCATACATGAAGTCAGCTAATCATGTTGAAGATGAGGAGGCTCTGACTTCCACATTTGTATCCTATTCCACAGGGCTCTAGAGCCCCAGACGGGAGGGGGAAAAGACTGTATCATTACAAACCAGAACACTTTGGTTTGTCATTATTACTAACATTTTGCCCATAGATTTTTGGAAGTTTGTTATTATTCTGGATGGACTCAAATCTAATATACCTGCAAAACAAATACTTATTTGCAGAGACAGTCACTTTAGTCTCTTTGCTGAATCTTCTGAAAACTATATAAAATTTTTTTGCAAGGGTGGTTTTGTATCCATTAAGTCTTTGGTAGTTTGTTTAACATGCATTCTTTGTAAAGTCCTTAACTGCTGGCTTGTTCATAAATATATAGCAAAATGAGACATTCATACTCTATGTAATCCAGAACCCATTTAAGTCAATGGAAAAACTACCACTGAGTTTTGTAAGCTTTGGAAGGGTCTCAGTGTTACCCTGGCAAGACTTTCCAAGGCTTTGAGCTTCCAATATTGCCACAATGGTCCAGTCATTACCAGAGAGAAATGAAGATAACCCAAAAGAATTACTATTTTATTGTTTCCACAGCAAGAAAATAAAAATAAAAAAAAGAAACACACCAGAAATACGTTTTGCAAAATTGCAGGTCTAGTCCACATAGAAAGCTTCCAGAGTAATGAGCACTTTCTTGCCCTTCATTCAAGACTAAGACTTACTCAGCAGTTCTCATTGTTATTAAACCCACAGAACCTAAAGCTTTGGATTATTTTAGGATAAAACAATGAAAAACATAACTTATTCAAGACTGTAGGCAAAGGTGACAACTATCCTGATGCCCCCTGGCTCCCAGTCAGTGTGCTAACCACTGAACCTCAGTTTTGCACAAAGTTATGGCTTTAAATTCTTTATGTGCTGTGGAAGTACACAAAACAACTATGAAACCATAAAGAATAAAGCAAATGTCAAGGTTTCAAGAAAAGTACCTCAAAGCATTTTTATTGTCTCAGAGGGGAAGCATTCATGATGACAAACAAATGAGCTTTCTGTTGCCAGTGAATTTAGATTTGACCATATCCACAATAGAAGGGCTCTACTGTGGTTATAAACCTGAAAGTATTTCTAGTGGCTTGCAGTAAACTCCAGCACTCTGTTCTCCAGCCTAACACTGTAGTATGACACAGACACATCTTAAACCAAAGCAGGGGTTAAATACTACACTTTATAAAACAGACCTCAAATCTTCTAGTAGTGGTGTTTCAATAATAAATACAACACAATCCAACACAAGGGGACAACACAAAGATGGGTCATCCTGGCAAGCCAAATGCTTTACCATGGTGACAGCATGAAATTCCCTGTTCCTGCTGTCCATTCAGGATTTATCAGCCACAGCCACAAGTCACTCACTTAGCTGTGTGCCAGGACTGTACATCTACAAAAGTAAGTGGAAAGCTCAGCCAAAAAGCTCTTCACAGGGCATTGAGACATATTTTACATTCACAGGTGTGTTGCTGTAGATCAGACAAAAACACAGAGGCAGCCTTTGCATACTGTGGCCAGTATCACACTCTGAAGGCTTCCTGGTACAGGAAGTAAAGCACTGAAAAAGTCATCAATGCATCAAGACTTCTTTCTGATCTTCTTTCTGGAGTTTATATTTCTTAATGTTATGTATGAATCATAACTGAGATCAGAAAAAGATCAGAGCTGCATTATTCCCTATTATTCAGTCAGACACATGTAAATGAAAAAATAAGAGTTAAAATCCCACATGCTTTCTTCTATGGCCATAACTGTCAGTATGAGAAAGATCCTATTTTAGTTACATACTAGGGAAGCAGTATTATGGTGGAATTTCCAGACTTTATGAATGGGACTGTGGTTGCTCACTGTACCTAGCAAGTTGGAAGGACCTTTCAAGTCCCACGGTCCCTTTGCCGAAGTCAGTTCAGATTGAGTTTGAGTGTAGAAGACCCAGCTGGGATGAAAGGGGGGATAATGAAGATTTCTGGACCTTGGAAGACCTAGTGAAGATTTCTACTAACACCAGTTTGTTTCTCTAATGTTAGTGAAACATAATTGAGTGTGAGAACCTGAACATGATCTATCTCCTTTCCTATAATCACCTGGAAGCAGAAGACTTAGCTGCACATGAGGCAGAGTGTGGACTGAGGCCAATATCTCTAAAAAAGGCTTCCTGTTAAGTTCCCTAAATCCTATTCTAAGCAGTTAACTAAATTAGCTCTTTCTAGAGGTGCCAATTCCTGCATGTTCAAAGATAATAAACAATCAGTTGTATATATTTTGGGAGAGAGAATTTTAAACTCCATGTGCATGTCGACTTTATGCTCCCTAATGAGTTAGCATCAAAACAATCTTTCTCATAGAAACACTGCTGAATCACTGACTTCAGAGAACATTTAAGTCTTCTGGCAGGAACATAGCATGGTTACCTAAAATTATTTGGGTGAAACAAGCCAACTGATAATACATACCACAAAATTTCCAATTCTTGTTATGATTCATGGTCTTTGCCTTTTCAGGGTTTTTTCCCATTATGAAGCCAAAGGTAGAGAAAGCCAAGATATTATTTCAGTGATATAAGTGAATCTATCAGATCAGATGCCAGAATATCCTGCTATGAGCATACTGCCTGCTGCTGACACTAAAAATAAGTATATCAAGACATGTTTCAAGTCAGGGTCTTATTGAAAACCTGTCAGGCAGTTTTGTCAGTCTGATGCTATTGTATGCTCAGGGCACTGAACTCCTTACAGGTATCCTGTGGGATTGTCTAACTTTCTTCAAAACAAAACTTCTGCATCTTGATTCTGACACCACCTCTCATGGTGAGCTGTACTTTGTTTTGCAAGCTCAGTGTGACTGAATGACTGAATTGAAGTAGTGGAATGTGTATTTTGAAACCTTTCCCAGTGAAGCTCACAAGCGTGTTTTAAAATGGACAAGTGACATCATCTAACTTTCAGGTCAGAACCTTTTCATCTTTTGTCTGGCTTCTGCAGCAACTAGTCTTCGTCTTTTTTCTCTTCAGATTCAGTGTGTGGAGAATACTTAGGGAATGTGCATAGTTCCTGCTGCCACACGTATATTTGATGCTTCATGCATAAATATGATGCTTACGAGCACATTCCTGAAAAGCCACCTACACCTCTATTTTTCACCATTTTAATCTTCCTGTATTCAAGTAAAGTTTATTGCTGATTTCTGCAATGTGAGACCGAGATTCTTCAGAGGGTTTTTAAAGTACTCAATAGTGTGCACCATTTCTTCCATTCTATTAGAGAAGAAGAAATATTATTGAAATTATTTGTTTCACCATTGGAAACCTATAAAGTCAGGCACCCTACTGTATGCTCCAGTTTTATATGATGATAGCTCCTTTCCATATGACTTTAAAAATATAAGTTATACATATATCAGTACATATACATTAGTGTGTGCATATATAATAAAATATATAGATTTATACAAAACCAGGTAACTCAAGGTTGTTTCCACACAAAAGAGCCTTAAAAGATAACTCAACTTTTACCAGAAACGTCTCAATTTGCCCTTTACTCTGTCTTGCTTCCAACTTATACATATGTATGTGATTGAAAGATATTTTATATAAATATACAGATATGCATATACATACATATAAAATATATGGGTTACTCTTACATATTATACATGCTTTTTAAACCTCTACATGTGACACATGCAGCTCTCTGTTGGCATGAGCAGAGGCTTCATTATACAAACCACATTAAACTTTGCCCTTTCTTCTAGAAAGTAGTTCCCATCAGCCAGGCAAACAAAGAGGGCCACTAATGCAATGTGTTAGCATGACATCACACTTACCTGATGACACCATCCCTCTGCTTCTGTGTTTAATCTGTCAGCTCTCCAGGATGGAGAGCGTCTGGATGTCCCATGGTAAGTGCTGCGTGCAGTAAGCCTCTGCACTATCCCACTGTTGGCAGGTGCTGTGATACACAAGGGCACTGTCTTCTTTTTCTGCTAAGTGCCTGCATGGGAGACATGGGATGGCATTCACTCCTGTCCTGTTTTTCCCTAGACACAACCTCAAATTGTTAACACACCCAAAAGATTAAGTTTCATATCACAGCTTTCCTTTCCTAGGATAGGTTGCTGTAGTACATCCCTCAGTGACATGAGGTTAGCTTGCATTGCTTCTCAATCAGTGACTCATTGCATTTGGCAAATCTTGTTTATTATTAATGTACACTGCTCCAGGTAGCCCAAGTCCTCCTAATTGCACAGAGAGGAGAGCAGGGAAGGTTCTGAATTTGTAAAGAGAGATCTTCATTTGTTGAAGTGAAGGAGTACTACCCAAAAGAGTTCTTGAACCAGCAACCTGATGACTGCTCTGGACACATTGGCATTTATTTTACAGTCTAATGCCAGTGCAGACTTTCCCAGGTGGGTAAGTGGGAGCACCTTCATTTGATTCTTGCTATTACACTGCCTAACTCCCAGATATTATCCCCACACGTTCACAAAACTCTTAATAATATATTCAAAGATTGAATGCAATAAAACAAGGTGTCTGGATATCTTCAGTTCAGATTATCTTTGTAATCCATCCTGAAAATATTTCTTCTTCCTTTTATTATATTATACAGGTTCAACTTTTTTTAAATATATTCCTTTATTCAAAAGACTAGATATTAGGGTTGGTGTTTGTAAAAGCTGTTTACTTCCAATTCTCTATAAAATATTAGGTAGAATAAATATTTGTGCCTCTCTGTTTAAAAGCAGGCTTGCATACATTTTACACTGCACTATTTTACGCAATGCTGAAAGAAAGTCTTTGTCACCAAGGTCAGTTCCACTTCATTGCAGGATTTTCTGCATTTCTCATTAGATTAAAAATAGCTTGGAGTATCACACATCATGATTTCCATTGAAAATATTGACCTATGGCCAATGTACAAAGTTGGGGTTTTTTTCCGGGGTTGGGTGAATATCACCAGTTCCCCTTAAAAAATAAAGGTAGCTGGTGTCACTACTAAAGAAAAAGCTTAGGAGCAAGAAGGAAATTTACAGAAGAGGAGAGAAAAGGACAGGAAGAAGGAAAGAATACTGCCAGTTCTGGCACAGCTTGCTCATAGGTCTCAGCTGAGGGTTATGGCAGTCTCTGGGCTGCACTGTGGGATGTGAAGGACTCCAGCCATGTTTGCACAGCAGGAGCCCATCTTGCTCCACTGCTGGCACCCGGGACCCTGAGCGGGGGCAGAGCTCATGCTGTGCTGACCCAGCCATGACTCTGATCTTCCCACTTCAAAGGAGGAGTACTCTTGCAGAAGGCAGGCTGAGATTCCTAAACTGTTTTTCACACAACAGATGAGCAGTGTTTGATAAAGCAGAGCATATAGTATAATTAGGCCTCAAACAGCATATACCAATTACAAGCACAAAATTATGCACATTCCTAATGAGGCTGCTGGAGAGGGACACAGGGAGAGAAACTCCAGCAAGCACAGGCAATCCCCAGCAGCTGCAGCCACCATGCAGAGGAGCTGTGCCTGGAGATGTGGTGCCATGGGGGAAAGGATGCTGAAGAGGAGCAGGATAACTAAGCTATTTAAAACAAAATTTTGCAGTGTTTAGGCACTGCTGCTACCAGGAACAGGCAAAGTGGAAGGTTAGGTAGAGCATCAAGCAGCACAGGTGGTGGAGGATCCAGGCTCCTCCAAAAACCTCTAGTTTCATCTGCAGGAGGTGGCAGGAGGGCTTGCAACTGAGGACGCAGGCAAGGCACCTTCAGTGCAGCTTCTGTCAACAGGTAATGTCATCTGCTGAGGCCAGCTGTGGGTTTGCCAAGCACACCACAGAGCCTGCTTGTCCCCAGAAATCAAAGTTTGAGGACTGTGGAGTGCCAGCACATGCACAAGAAAGATGTATTCAAGGTTGTTGATATCCACCAGTTCTTGCACCAGCATGATGGCTTTCACTGCAGATTTACCTCACCTGTTGAATAGCACTGAATATCAGCTCAAGCAGAGGTCCTCAGTTGGGTTTCAGAGTGGGACAGGGATCCTCAAAAACACCCCAACACATCAATTGTAGAACAAAAAAAGGTGAAGACCAGCAAAACTGGGCCTGAACACAAAGTTTATTCTCCACAATCCCTGTGAATAGTGTTACTTCAAGCAGTTCAAGTTACTCAGAAGGATCTACCTGCTTTCAGGAAAACCTAAAGGTCTCACAACCAATTGTCCAGCATGAGACATCACTGTTACTCCTTTGCCACACCTTCCCCTTGTACTACAGGCAGGGGTTGCCACCAGAAAGCATTTTCCCCCAACCTTCATCACTTTCAGATCCAGAATTAAATCCAGTATTTCAGTTTGTGCACGGCCTTACTCTCCTCCTTCCTTACTCAACAACCTGCTTTTCTGAAAGTCCATTTGCAACCCATCCTGAGGTCAGCCAGGAACATCTTGCTCTAGCAGTGGCATAAATCCTACATGTGAATATGTGGATGCTGTTTCCTCCTGTTACAACTCTCAGAAGTGAGTTTACCCTCACAATGTGAGGAATGAAACACAGAAACACCCACAGAGAAGATGGAGACCCAAGTTAGTGGTAGGATTACCAAATTTTACAGAGAGTATAGTTCTGGAAAATACATCGAAATTAATAACATATATGTTTTAATAGAGGACACAAAATTTGATACTATATATACAGGAAATCTCATATTACACGGCATGTCTGGCAACCATAATGCTATTCTAGGAAAAGCAAATTTTATGCTTGAGCGTACCACTGACTTCTTCTGTGATGCTGAGCAAGTTGCTCTGAGCAGATTCTCCCTCATCCTGTGTTCCTCGATTTTGCATCCTTCCCTTTCCCCTCAGGTCGCCTCTATCTCTTCATTGCTAACGCAGCAGAAGGAAGAACAGCAGGAGCAGAGGATATTAGACCTTGCTATTAGATGCTGTGCCATAGCCGTACATGGTAACAGGAGGAGAAATTACAGGGAAAGTTATGTTTGTCTCCTGTAGCCTTGGGGCAGAGGATGCCCAGTGCAGATGGTATCTTCGGAAACCTAAGTGCCAATTTCTGCCAGGTCACTGCTGAGAAAATAAGAACTAAGGTTTCAAGAAATGCATCGCTCAGCCAAATCTGGGCACCTCTTTATAGACAGAAAGAAAAATGTGCACCATTTGTGATGAAATTTCCAAAAGACCTGAGGCTGAAGTCCCTACCCTCCATGGAAAACATAAGTGTGTTCAGGTCATTTGACGTAAGTAACTGAAAAATGGAGACGTGTAATGGAAAACCTCCAACAAAAGAGACTTTTATTTTTCTTGCTCATAATAATTATATTAAAATAGGGGCCTTATGCAGTGTTTAGTATTTGTACTTCAGGTTGTAGTCAATTTTTAAGTACCATTCAAGTAAATCTAGAGGGGAGGAAAAAAGCTTTTTTATGAAGTAGTGAAGTAGCTAACACAGGATGCCATGTGAGGTTGATGACAAAACCAGACAGAGAAATGATAAGTGGAATCCCACCCTTAGGAAATAAAAGGAAAATTTGCCACTGGTTTCCACAGGATCAACCTTTCTGTACATGGTGACGCATTAATAGCCCAGATTCAGTTTGTCCATCCATGCAATACAGCTTGCTCTCACATGAAACGCAAAGGCTTTTTTATCAGTATTCCTCAGCTGAAGATCAGTTGGGATAAATAATGTTTTTGTTTTACTGAAATGTCAAACAATATTTTATTTAAGCATGTGTAATTATTCAAATTGGAATTTGGCCAGGTCGCTGCAGTTAGTGTCCCACTTTCATTATGCAAAGAGATTTCTCTCTATTTAATGCTGAGTCTGACAACCCCAAATCAGAGAAACTAACTAAACTATTAAGGAAACATAAAGCAAAATCCTAAAATCTAGATCTTCTTGATTCTACCTTTATAAAGGGAAACTTGCTACATTTTCAATACATTTGAATGTTTATCTTGCATTTATAGGGATAAGATTCTTTTTTTTTAATGGAAGTTGTATGACATTCTAAAAGAAATGCTCTATGCATAGGAAGTCCATATGGTACAATAATTTTGGCTCGGAACCAGGAGGTCTTTCTGGTTTGATCTTTAACTGCTCCTGAGCCTATTAAATAACAGTTAAGCTCTATTTTTAGCTAGTTAAAATCCTGTACTTGGTCAGAAGGTCTTTCTCAAAACAATACAAACAAAAAGGTATAATAATATTTTGTGATGGGCAAGTAATGAAGTACCTCTTTCTTCCATGCTTGGAACTTGTGGGTACCTTCAAAATACTTAGTAAATGCCTTGTAAACAAATCTGTCTAACATCTTAGTGTTTGCTCATGTATGTGGTATGCATGCAAAGCAAAACATTAGAAGATATATAGCCAAGACTTCTGCAAGGTGCCCTCTCTAGACCACACAGATCTTTTTGATCTCTCCTACTGCTGCCACAGAGCCAGAAATCTGAGTTTGGCCTCACTGGTGTGAGAAGACAGAGGGCTCAGCATGGAGCTCTGGGAAGCACCATACTGAAATACCTGGTTATCTGCAACCTCCTCCCAGTGCCAGGGAGATGAGGGGGCAGTTGGCAAGAAGCTGTGCTCCAGCAACATAACTCCGGCTTAAAAATCACAGAGAGGATCTGTTAGTGGGGAGTCATTAGGGTGGCCCCAAAGACAGGGCTGTGCTGAGCCACCTCCCATCCAAACTTACAGTCCACTTAGCATGCAGAAGTATCCTATGGCCTTTGTCACCCAGGAAGTCCTGCAGCCATCACGAATGATCTCTGAGGAGCAATATTAGCACATTAGAGAAAGGAAGGCTAAACGAAGTAAAAGCTAACTCTCATGAGTCTAAGTTGTTTAAATAAGCTTGCAAAAATCCATTTTTAAAGGTATTAAAGTGAAATCTGATGCCTTTTCTCCATTTGAGTATCTTGATGTATGCCTGAAGATATACTAAATGCATTTACATGTGTCACTGATAGACACATCTGAAGTATTCTTCGACGTTACACATGAGGAAAATTAGA
Organism: Scytalopus superciliaris; assembly: GCA_013400415.1. NCBI lineage: Eukaryota > Metazoa > Chordata > Aves > Passeriformes > Rhinocryptidae > Scytalopus > Scytalopus superciliaris. The sequence goes on from VXBX01009479.1 coordinate 356,142, forward strand.
GGTCTAGATCAGAAGTGTCAAATTTACAGAAGCTTTATATCTGTCTCCCCTATAATTATTTATGGGTATTGCTGCAGATTATATGGAAACAAATAGAATCATGGCTCAATTAATGTCTTCTCAGAAATGACAAAACCAAGGGAAAAAAATTTTCCCTTCTAATTCAAGGTCATCTTAAAGCAAAAGAAACAGTGTTCAGAAGAAAATATTTCAGAAGAAAATGGCTTCTTCTCTGAGATTAATATATCAGGAAGTAAATCGTGCTGCTAGCTTGGCAGAAAGTGTTCCTCTCCATCTTTGTTGAAGAGACAAATTTGAATTTTCATGGCCTAGAATACAAACCTTTTGCAGTTTGTGCTCTTCAACGGAAATCCACTCTATCATCTCACACTGCTAAGCTGACCTGCCCTCTCTGCAAAGCCCTTTGTGGGCCCATGAAGATAATCTCCTTCACTGATTTTATTACAAACAGAACATTCATTCAGGAAAGACGTAATTGCCACACAATGATCAAACATTATGAAGCTATTTGCAGTAAAAAAAAAAGCTTCCGCATAGAGACTATGGGAAGATTATGTAAATAATTTATTTTAAGATGAGTCAGCTAATGTTATGGCTAAGATCAATGGGGAAAATATGATTCTGAAAGAGCAAGATGACTAAAGCCAAGAAGAAAATAGTATATTCTTTTTTATACATATAATAAGTGGTAAAGTTTAGTCATAATTGATCTAATCATAATAATAATATAGCAGATTTGACATAGAGCATATCATGTTTTGTAATGCTGAAGAGGTCATGCTACATTGCTTTTTATTATTCAAAAAAGAAATAGATCTGTTCAGGTTGAAGGAGACTTGAGGTCTCTAGTCCAACCTCCTGTTTAAAGCAGGGTCAAGACTGAATTCAGATCAGGTTGTTCAGGGTTTTGACTGCCATCTATAAACCTCCAAAGATGAGGTAATGTATCTCCCATCCCTTGCCCCTACTTCTCGCCCCCTCCTCCTTTCAATTCATCTTAGTTCCAGAAATCCCTTCTTTCTCCTTTGTGCACCACTGTGAAGAGCTCAGCTTTGCACCCTCAGTGACCTTCCCACAGACACTGGGAGATGCTATTAGGTCCTGCTGAACCCATCCATCCTCCAGGCTGAGCACACTCAACTGTTCCAGACTCTTTTCCTAAGTGCTCCCAAGATCCAAACAGGTTAAAAAGAACATCACTCCAGCTGCAATCCTGAGTGCCTTCTTTCCTTGTGTCTTTAGGATCCAGAACTACTTCTGTACAGAACAAATGGCTTACACAGCTCTGTGTACATATGTATGCTGGAGGTTTCCTAATTGTCCTAAAGCCTGTAAAATGTCTGAAGTTATTTAATCACATAGTTCCTATCAAAAATAACTACATCACTACTCTGCCTGTCTTCCTGTCTTCATAACCATGCTGATCAACACCATGTCAGTGCTACATTGGCTACAGGAACCCAAAAGACCATGAAGTTTCTCTTACCTACTTTGAACTACAATATGCTGTATGAATGTAGATGAACCTTTATTTTAACTGTTGTAAAGCAATGTCTCTGTGTGACACTGTTGCTCTCCCTTTTCAATCAAACTGCCTCCTGCAGACAGTAGAGATGTATAATTATCAAACTTACTCAAATATGAGTGAAGAAATTCATCAGTAGAAAAGTTTTTGTTACCATAACAAAAGGCCATTAGGGGCATTTGCTGCATCACATCAGACCCTTTACGTCCAAATAGTGCTGGTCAGTCTGTTTCCACTTTCACTAGCAGTAATTACTTCTGTGTCTTTGGATGCAGATGGTCCATGCAATTCACTGTGGAAGAAATGAGTGTGACTCACTTTCTCTTTCCATATCAAGCCATAATTGAATTTTTCCATTCAACCTTTCTGGCCAGAGAAAAAGTTTTCCTCATGTTCAGAAGTTTCCAACCATATGGAAGGGCCATATCCACAGAAATTCAGCATCAGTTTCTCACAAATCCTGCTCAGTTTGTGATAGGTTATCAAAAGTAAGATATAAACTAACTTTCCAAGTGAATTTCTCCCCCCCAAAAAAAGGTCAGAAATCCTGCCTACAGCTGCCACACTGCATTGAAACATTCAAAAACAGGTATCAGCTGCTTCGTCCGCATAAAATTAGTAGCCCAAATCTAGGTAGTTTCTTTTACAATAAAACATATTTTTAAAAAAATTAAGAAACGTCTCTTTAGAATTTTTTTTCTCCAGTCAATTTGGCTTTTTGCAAAAGGCTGACTCCATATAGACCAACATTATGTCATCGTCGTGTCTGATGGCCAAGTCTGCACTGTATACAAGGTGTTTTGGACACAGATTTTCTTCTCATCCTTTCTTAAAGTGAAATCTCATTATAGTTTATGATCTGTGATTTACAAGTTTGAAATCAGTTAAAATCAATCTCAGCATATCATTTCTGATCCAGACTAGGTACTCTGGTTCATGTAACTCTCCACTGACATGAAGCCAAGGTATGCAATCACTCATGACCTATGCCATCACACCACTAACAGATTACTGTGAAAGAAGTTGGCTCCCAGGACCCTACAGCGACTCCTGTGTTAGGGCACCAAGGGAACCAGGGACTCCCTCAGGATGGTGCAAGTTGGGGCCTACTCAGGGCGGAGGCAGAGCCTGTCGCACCGTCTTAGCCAGCAGAAGGGCAGATGGGGGACAGCCAGGGGGGCTGACATAGGGTCCTGTGTTGTGGACAGGTGGGGGAAGCTCTGACGGTGTCTGGGTAGGGCTGACAGAGCTGATGGTGCCCTCTGGACTGTAACACTCTGATGCCATCAGAGAAGTTTGTCTACAATTCTGCTACTTCCGTTTTTTCTTTTAATGAACGTCTCTCAGGAGCACCAAAATTACAAAAGTCCCACTGTGCTGCCCAAAGTTGCAACTAATAAAAGGTCATGGTGTCCAACATTGGAGCTGTACACAGCTTGCAGGTGGCAGATGCTGATTTCATAAACTTTACCTACAGTGGTTTTTGGCTGCTTTTGTTCCTGAACTGTACCTTCTATGGCTGGCACTGGACTTCCTTTACTGACTCCTAAAAGAAAAGCCTCTTGCATAGACCTTACATGGACATTTCCTTCTCCATGTCGCACCTATAAGGATATATAATTCATTTCCTTCCTACCTAGAAAAATGAAATGGTAAATACAGATTTTTTACCCTCCAGAGAAATGGACTGCAGAATCTCTCCTGTACTGAAGACTTATGCTATGATGCCTCAGAGCTAATAGAGCAGATCTAACAGCCCCCCAAACATCCTGCTTTGCAGAAAACACAGCAGGAGACTCTTCAGAGGTGTTACCAGGCTACTTCCACTTTCACCAACATGTGGACCTATTGAAGTATCGGTGTACATTGACAATGTCCATTCCTTCCTTCTTAACCACTTCCACAAGATAACCTTTCCTCCTCTATACTACACTAAAAGAGCAGTCCTAAAAGCTGTCATGTCACCTGCATGACTACACTGCAACCCACAGTAGATGTCTATCTGAATCCAGAGAGCTATGAATAGCATCTCTTGGCCCATTGAATTATCTCAATTTAAAGCAAACCCAAAAGGGGTGGAGAGGAATAATTTCTGATCTAGCTCTTCAGCCAGAAATCAAGTTAAAAGACTAATGGATTCACCCAGAAAATCATTCTTGCCTAGAGCAGAGGTGCTGCATACTTACAATTGAGGTGTTAAAAGGGAAAATAAAGTAAGTTAATACAAACATAATGGAAGGAAGTAAAAACTCCAATAATATTTAACTTCTCTGTCCATATTGACTGGATGCATGCTTTGAATGATCATAAGATACAATCATTAAGCCTTGGAAAAAAGATGAGAACATGATATAACATCAAAGCAAAGGAAGCAGAATGCAAAGCTTTGTGGGAAAATATAGTAAAAATGTCCCAAAATATCGGAATAAAAAAATACCAGGCCTGCTTACATACACTGAAGTGAAGCAGGAATAAGTTTGTCAGGACAGTGGTAATTATTAACAGGCTGATATACATGGGTTTTGAATGACTAGAACTAATCTGTTAGTAAGTTCACAGAGTTCACCTATCCCTCAGTATTAGAAACATAGGATAATGTAATAGGAACTGGCAAGGACTGTTGTGTCAGCTAGAGATGGAAGGGAAGAACATAAGGTTAGAACTTTACAAAATTATACTGTTCCTATTAAACTTTTGATGAGAAACTATAATTTTGGTCTGGCAAGTTCCTCAATCAAGCGTTAACTACTCAAAACCACAAATGGTTTTATCTATGTCTCAGTTAACCCAAATCCTCAGTTTCAGGGGAACTTGATATGTATGACTCTGTCTTTTGGTTTTATTTTTATGTAATCTGTAGCACTTCAACCCATGTATATGTAATAGTTCTGACAGAGTGACCTTTCAAATTAAAGAGATATCTGGTCTCCATGTATCTACACTCCAGAATTTCTTCATAGAACTCCCACTGAAGCCCAGGTTGCTACAATGAACTCTCAATGAATTTCAAGTCAGTCAGTTTTTGGATCCAAAGTCTTTTTCACCAATCAGGTGTACAAAACCCCCACATGTTTGCAGAATTTCAGGGCTTAAGTTTTAAATATTACTCCATGGAAAGTTCCCTTTTGTTCTTGCTTCCATGGAAACTTACCTTCCTCTCAGCATCCCTGGGGTGAAATCTTGTAGCAGATGAGAGCAGAGTGGCATGGATTAGGTCACTATTCTAATAATACTGTCCCTGTTTCTGCTGCTTTCATGTAATAAACTGAGTAAGAAGACTATTAGATCCTCTAAACATCTTACATCTTATTTGATCTTCAACCAGTAACTCCTCTGTTGAGATTAATATCTTGACTAATGTTTATCTTTCATAAAAAGCAGCCATTTTAAACCCACTTAGTTTGGTTCTGTTCAGTCTCCAGCTGAGAGCCCCTCTCTTCTCCAGCTGTGAGTCCTTCTCTTTTCTCCATGTAAAAGCAGGCAGTATTTTCCCCATTTGAGGGTGCTAGCACATTGACATTAGTGCAACTCATGACTGTTTTGGCAAATGCTTTGGCTTCCGGTCTCTCACCAGTAGGTCCTTTTCCCTATCAACCTTTGCTCCAACCTCTGCAGTCGCACCTTTTTGAACATAGACATGCCAAGATGGTACACTCTGTGCAATTAGCAGCAGCTAATTATCTAACATGTAGAGAATTAAATTCATCTTCTCTTCTTACTCAATCATCACTGCACTATTAGTATGGGGAAAACTCACACTATGCCACCCTAGAGCTCATTTTCAGCTTCTTCATTGATGTGGCGCAGAAATCTTAGCCAGGGTGGCAGCCTATCAGCAGGTAGCCTTTTTCCTGCAGGTGTTATCTGACTTCTTTATTTCCCTGCTCTCAATCATACCAAAACACTTATTCTGACTGCATTTGCTACTGGATTAAAGCTACTTTTTGTGACTGCCATCTGTAGTAAGTAAGAATCCCATATCTTTGTGTCATTTATAAAATATAGCAGGATAATGTCCATTGTGTTACTGCAAGATAACAGATTTTAATGCAACAAAATGACCATTGTAATTGTTTAATGGACCTTAACCCTGACCACAATAAAACCGTAAACCATGAAATATCACCCAACAATTCTTGCATTGGACCACAAGTTTCCTCTTAGTAGTATATCCCAGTTAGAAGTTTTCATAGATGGAGCATCTGCTGTATATTTTGCTGAGTTGTTCCAACATTTCTTAGGATCATGCTCTTCACCTCGTATTTTGTTAGGCTCCAAACAGTGTCTGACCACTATTTTTCATTTGTCTATCTTCATCTCTGAGCTGTTTGACATTGTAATTCTATGTTCATTGTGCAGCTCCACATTTCATGTTAGAAATATCCTGTAATTCTTCATCAGTGATGATCATATTGAAGACCACAAGTGAACACAAAATAGAGAGAATATATAGTGTACTGTAATCTGTTTATTGTTGATGGAAATGTCGCTGAAGGAAAAACAATTTTCATGTATATAATTAACATTATCTAAAACCATAAGGCCAGGCAAAAGCCATTTTTTGGCTCACATTTAAACCAAAGTTCTGTAGTTTATTTACCAGAAAACTGGATGTTTGTTTATAATGGTAAGGTAAAAATTATTTCCTTTCTTTTTTTTTTTTTTTAAGTTGCAAATTTTGGTACAGGCCTTTTTAGTTTTTTTTTAAATAATAAAAAAAAAAAGTCTGAGATTTGGAGATACAAGTGCATGTTTCTTAATTTAGTGCTTCAATGTCAGGCTAAGAGAGACATTAGTATATTGTGGAAATACTCTTGCACAACAGAAGCGAATGGAAACTTTGAGTTTTATTTACATGCATGGAGGATCAGATGCTTTGTGCAAAGTCAAGACAGTGGTTGCTATCCCAGATCAATGAGGAAAAGAGAGATCTGAAATTAGAGGGGGGCAACTTAACCGTTCTGGTACTTTGACATCAATACATCAAATACAAAGAAATGTTACACCTGCTTACTGGGAAAAAAAATCCCATCAACTAAAGCCCTGTTGCAAGAAGCATTAATTTAAATTCATTATTTAATCACATACTTAGTTTGAAACACAGGCCAGAAGCTCGTAGGCTCTGACAGAATTTAGCCAGATACTTAAGGGTCACTTAAAACTGGGTTGAAGTAGCGTTCAGACTCAGAACAAACATTTTAAAGAAAAGTCTTTGCTCCAAAAATATCTTAAGAATCACCCTGCCTTGACCATGACAATCAAAAAGATACTGGGAGATTTCAAATTATTAAGATAGAAATGTTTAGTTAAACCACAGGCTACAACAAATATGGACTGAAACATGAGACAGACGTCATAAAAACTGAGCTTTGAAAAGATTTCACAGGCATGTCCCCCACCAGACTCAAAACAATCCTCTTCTCCAGCTGTACTTATCTTGTGAGTCTCCCCACATATACAAACAAGCGAGATTCTTGGAAACACAGTATATGGAATACTTCGAGACTTTGGTTTCTTGCTCCATTGCAGACAAAGAGAGGATGTATTTACAGAAGGATTTTTTATCCCACAGAAGAGGGAGCTGAAGTGCTGACAGGCTGTGGACAACCAGCTCAGAAGGTCAGGCTAGAGGGTGTGTGGTCACAGCCCATGGGATTTTTGAACTCAGGAGGTGGAGGTAGAGAAGGAACTGCCTTGAGACACAGCAGCAAGCAGAACTTTGGACATGTGGTTTATAACAGCAAGGGAAGGCATTGGCTCTGATTTTAAAAGTTAACTGTCCCAATCCTCCCAACACTGCCCATCCTTTGTCAAAAGAGGTGTATTTGCTCTATTATGTCTCAAGGCATACCTCTGTTCTGAGTCTTGACACCCACCTACATGGATGCATTTACTTTTGTAACACTGCAGCCATGAGGCATAATATTATAAAGGGCATTAAATATGCAATTCAAGGGTTATTTAGTCTACCTGAAGATTTTGAGGAAATAGGATTGACCTGCTAAAATTTATATAGTCAAGCAATTTCAAATGACTGCAGTATAGCTGCATGCCATTACCATACCGTCTATGCAGTCTGTCTCTTGTTCTATTCTTTAATAAGCTGTTAGACATATATCCTTCTCCTCCTGTGAAACTTTCCGTTTAAGAACAGAGATGATGTTGTACCTCTAATCAGAATCAAGATTAAAATCCAGTGCTCTTGAATTTCCTCTGGACCATTTTAGATGGCTTCATACTAGGGGAATACTTTGATCTTGGAATTGGATGAGACCACGATTTCAAGGAAACGAAGAAAAAAAATTGGCATTGGAAATTCTTGAGTCATCTCTATCATCTTTACAGTTGTGCTTTGCACCATGGCAATAAATAGTAATAATTCAAATTATATATGTACATGTAATTTCATATTTTCTTACTGTTACCCATTAAAATAGTAATTTTTTTTAATTTTTTTTTTTTTTTTTAAGCAAACTGTATTGATACAAAATATTTCTCTGGACCAGCTTTCAATTATTAGGCATTGTGGTTTAATCCCAGCCAGAACAACAACAATAACAAAATAACAGTAGCAATAACAATTATAATGGAAAGGGGAGAGGAATAAGACCCAAGAAAGACAAGTATGCACAATACAGTTCCTTGCCACCTACTGACCAATTCCTAGCCTGTCCCTCCCTGCCAATTTGCCTCAGTTTATACATCGAACATGGTGTACTATGGTATGGAGTATCTCTTTGGCTGGTTCAGGTCAGCTGTCCTGAACATGCTCCTTTCCAGCTCCTTGTGCACGTGCTCCTGGGCAGAGCACAGGAAACCGAAAAGTACTTGATTTAGAGTAAGCACTACTTAGCAACAACTACATCAGTGTGTTATCAACATGATTCTCACACTTAATCCAAAACACAGCACTGTGCCAGCTACTAAGAAGAAATTTAACTCTATCCTAGCTGAAACCAGGATGCTAGGTCATGCATTTAATTTTAAAATCATACAAAGATTCATCTGACTTTCCTTTTAAGAACCATGAAGCATTTTCCCCAATTGTTTTGCATTTCTAAATATTAATCTTCCACCATATGATTAAACTGTTACTGTATGTATCTAAAGATTTTCATCATTCCATTTTTTCAGGCCTTCAACAATTGCGTGCAACCTACTCTCTAGCTAAACCAACTTTGCTGTGTCTCTACTGTGTGCTGGTCTCACACAGGCTCTTACAGTGCCTTGCACCTGTAGTGCATCTGTTCCCTTCCTAATGACATGTTAGTCAAAGAAAATTAATACCTTTGCATATGGTTTATCCTCTTTGTCTTCACAGGAAGAAATTGTCTGGTGGAAGAAGTCTCATTCTGTCATGATACTCTGCTCAGTTTTTTCTTTGACTGCTTGGCTTTTCATTTTCTAAAGTGAATGTTATTTTGGGTGGGATTCATGTCACCTAAATTCAGGCTTACAACATAGGTATCTAGATGAGAGAGTAAGCCAAGGTTCCTTTAGTGGGCTGTGAAAAAAAGCATGTATTTATAGACACAAATAATCCTACCTGTATTAAGTACCTATACATGAATTTTACCTTAAGATTTTATTGACCATTCTCTCTATTGACTAGAAGTGTGACCCAGTTCATTACAAGACACTTACGGATATCTGTACTGCCTAAGAGTCCACCGTTTCTTATCTGGGGAGAAGACAAGGTTACAAAACACACCCGATGTAGGAACAAGAATACAATTTTCCATAGTCCCTAATATCAAAGATGATACTTTTGACAGCACCCAGTAGGTTTCTGAGGGGCACATTTCTCTCCCCTACCTAGAAGAGGTTTTGTGCTAAGAATGCTTTTCTCATTGTGTCATAGGGATGAAGTTTTTTATTCTAATCTTTACCCTTCACTAGCTGATTTTTGGATGAGCTGGCCTAAATCCACTGAGACTCTTGAAGGTACAGCCAAGGCCCCCAGTCTAACTTGCTGTTCCCTAAAAATTATGTGTATAGAACAGGAAAGAGATCCATGTGCTCACAAAATCTCATGTTGGCAAAGAAAGATGCTCCTGCTTTGCAAGGTTCCCTGTGGACTGATGTATTTGTAAGAACAAGGATAATGAACATCCATTTGTAACTCACATTCCTCACTTAGTAGTTTAAGGTTTGAATTTGTGTAATTGCTAGTTTGCATTATTAGTAGTTATCTCCGTTTTCCCTACAGGGAATTAGTGTATCACTGGTTATTTTGCTGCCTCTCACATGTGCCTTTTCTGTACTGCAGCTTGAGTTGACAGAAATATTCTGTAAAGATGGCAAGGCCAAAATCTTCTCCTTGTGGGGGATTGCCACTGTATCAGTTTGTTTCCAACATCAAGAAATTCCTCCAACATGCATAAGATATTCTGAATGTCCAATCTATTCAAGCAGAAAAAAAAAAAAAAGGAGGAAGGATAAGAGGAAGAATGATAACAAAATTTGACAATATTTAACAGTAGCTGTTCTTAAATGTGGATATAAGAACTTTCTTTTCTGTCTGCTGTAGCAGGAGTCAAACAGGGGTAAATACAGCATTTTATATAACTGACATTCAGCAATCTCCAGGAAATATTTGTTTGTTTCTAAGAAAAGTAACACATTAGGTGACACATGCACTTTTGGAAAAGACTTCTGACATGAAAAGTACAGGCAGCAATTTAACAGGCTTGAATTAAGGCTTTCAGAGCTGGCACGATTTTCTGAGTTCCTGTCCTGGACAAAGGGGGGAAAAAAAGATGGATTTGTTGATATTCAGTAACCAACAGCTACTGCCCAGAGTACTGTGTCTGAAGATTGACACCCAATGTAAGCTGCACCCACAAGCAAAGAAGACCAGTTACATTTATGGCCATTAAAAAAAACTGAGAAATAGCCTAAAATTTCTCCTTGCCCTGCAGAGGGTTTGCTCTTTGTGATCTTTAGGTTGTGCTGGCAACCCAGCAAACTACTGGTAACCCAGCCTGGCCTCAGCTGGAAATTTCTTGAGAAATAGCTTCTTTCCTCTTGAGGACACTACTGTATGTCCAGAAAAATAAAAGGTATGGTCCTTCCAGTGGTATTGTGGCACTACTGCTTGTAGTCTCAGCTGCAAGTCACAAGAAAACAAGCCAAAAGAAATTAAAAAACAAAACCAAAAAATGCACAGAGTTATAGAAGCTTTCTCAGACCTCAGGAAAGGATTTGATTAAAGTGAAACATTGTTTTAGTAATATTTTAATATTGTCTATTCTCTGCTCTCTGCTTGTTTGTTGTATCTTTGCATAGAGTGGACGAATGTCAGTGGCTGGAAAGGTCTTCTGCTGAACTTTCTTGCCAAACAAAAGTGCTTTGCTGAGCCTGACAGGCTTTACAGAAGAGTGACCATGTTCACTTGGGGGAGAGAATGAAGTTTCTGAGATTGGACGAAAAGAGAAAGAAAGAGAAGAGACAGAAATGTGATCTTTCTTTTGATCCAAAAATTTATTTTCCCATTCAAGTACATTATGACAAAGTGCTTGGAAGGTTTTGTTTTCATTCCAATATAGGAAAAATGTCAATTCTACAATGTTCAAAGTTATCATGAAGTGAAACTGCTGTTCTCCAGCCAGCTCTAAATGCATCATTAATGGCCTTAGTTTTGATCTCACTGCACAGGTGCAAAGTTGGCAAGACTCCACTGTCATTAGTGAGTTACCCCAGGCTAACACCTGGCTGAAATGAGATTAAGGCCCACTGCCCTTAGACTTTCTCCAATGCATGGCATGTGTTAGAGCACACAGGGCCTCTCTCTTGTTTGCAAAGCAGAAATCAAATATATACTTTATACTACACCTCCTAACCTGTACCCAAAATTTAGGCATATAAGTAACTTGTGCCCTGAAAGAAAGTGTCAGATTTCCCATATAGTCAGTGGAGGGAAGTATGTGTTTGTGAATGCTTCCAGAGGGCAAATGTGTCTGCCTCTGCCTGGAAATTTTGCAGGCTTTCGGACTGTTTCCATTGACCCATGAGAGAATTCAGACAGTAAACTTCAGGATAACTGCTTCATTGGGTGCCTAAAATTTCTTCAGAATCAGTTCTTCCTTTCAATAAAGTGGACCACATCTACTAGGAATCTGAGGGGAGCAGTACCTTTGCATAATACATCCATTATTAACACTGCCATTAAAAGTATCACCGAAGTAAACAGCACAAGGGCAGTGTAAAATGATCTGATTCCAAAGCCTGTCTAACTGCACAGGTTTGTTTAAGCACTGGACCTGTTTCAAAGTTTCTGTAACTCATGCCAATGTTCATACCTCTGCCTAGGGTGGGTTTATGTCATTAGTAAGAGGACATCTAATTTGGCATAGTGCTAAAAGAGTCTGCAGCCTGCAGAGGTGTGTCCTTGATACTGGTGGACAATTTGATCTTCCACCTCATGAATTAAAAAAAAAAAAATCCCTGAAGCCAGAGAAGCAAAAATTCCATGTCCTTTGTTGGTTTTTTGATCCAAGGAAGCTCCAGTCTCAGAAGGACCACGAGACCAAATAATCAATAGCCATCTTATAAAGTATATTGCTTCTTGAAGATCATAAATCTTTCAGGATTATTTACACAATGGGGGGGGGGGAAAGAAAAGAAAAAAAGACTGCTATAAAGGGAATGTTTTCATATTGAAAAACATGAAAAATCCTTTTATTTCATGTTTACTTGTAATCCCAGTCCACCTGGTGCACAGTTGCTGCATAATTCTTTCTGTCTTCCAATAGTCTGGATTTTTGAGTAAGCACCCATAGTGCACCATCTGGTTGGCCTGATGGTGATGTAAGAGATATCTTGTATCAGTCATAATGATGACTTCTCCATTACTGCATCATCACCATTCATCATAAAAATTTTCTTCTTTTACTGATATCATACAACTTCATCCAACCTCTTCCAGCAGAACTGTCTTAATCTATAGCTCAGACTCTGCACAGTCTTTGGCTATCATTTCCCAAATGATGTTTTTCTCCTCATCATCTTTGGTTTGGTCAGAATTTTATTTAAACTGACAAAAATACTTTAAAATAAAGCTAATTTCAAAAAGTTAAATATAATGCACTGTCAGCCTGTGTTACACAAACATTAACTATGTGGTAAACAGAGCATCTCGAAACACACTGAAGTAAGAACACAAGCCGTAATATTACCTAAGTACTTGCCTCTCAATTCCATCTTTCTTGAATCGTATGGAAAAATCAAGTTACTGTAAATTTTTGCAAAACCTACCCAGAAAGGTAATAATTAAATCTCCCTCAACAGTCTTCATTTCTGTGGTTTATGAGTTCCGAATGTTTGATTTTGCAAAATTCACAGATTTATTCAATGTATATATTTTTAATTTATTTTTTTTACAGTACAGTGACCTCTCCAGCTTCCCATTCATAAGGCACAACAGCAGCCTGAGGCTACAGATCCATCACCCCTTTGACCTCTGACACTGAGCAAACATCAGCAGCTTCAGGAACCTGTTCTCCTCTGTGGCAGGTTGCAGGTTTGCTTGCCAGGGCAGACAGTTATATCCTGCTCCCTGAAGCATCTGCACAGGCACTGGTTTAAAGTTGCCATGGTTCCAAACCAGCCTTTCTGCCTCTCGTGGGGTTGTCTCTGCTCCCTGGTCTTCCATATTCCCTTTGCTTCCCCTCACATGCCTCCAGTAGTGGCCACTTCTCTTCCTCAGCAGCTTTACTGCACAATCCCACCAGCAGCAGACAGGTGGATTCCTGGGCCAGGAATTTTGCCTTCTGCCCTCTGCTTTTGATATGCTTGTTGCTACTGAAAACAGGAGCATGTAAATATGTGAGGTTACACACCCGCCAAGGGTGCACAGAAAGTAATTTTGCTACTTGATATTCTGCTGGGAAGGAATTTGAAGTGTGGTCCTACCAGGTTCTGTAATGTTTAGTCTATCTGATATTTTTGTTAATGATTTGGATATTAGAAAAGGGAGAAAATGTGTAGAATTTGCAGACAATGTCAAGTTGGAGGGAGTTAAAAGCTTTTAGGAGGTTAGGATAAAATTTGAAACTGACCTTGATAAATTGGAGGCCTTGTCTGAAATTAACCAAATAAAATTCAGTGAAGACAAATGTATTGCCCTATACTTATGAAGGAGAAGTAAAATGTTAGTAGAAGAAGGAGAAAAGGAGCAGGAAGCAACACCAAGAGGGAGGTCAGAGTGCACGATAAATATATGCAAATATACATATATGCATGTATGAATTGATGCTGGGAAAAAAATAAAAAAAGGTATTTAATTCTGTGTAATATTGGAAGGAAAGTTGTATATATGAAGCAGGAGGGGTAATTATTCTATGTTACTGCTATTGTGTCCAGTTTTGAGCACTGCACAGTAAAAAAACAACATGTAGATATATTGGAAAGCAGCCAGAGTGGGAGCAATGAGAATGATAAGAGGTTTAGAAAACTGGAACTATGAGAAAAAGTTGAAGGAATGGGATTTGTTTAGTCTAGAAATGAGAAGACTGAGCAGGGACTTAATAACTGTCTTCCAATACATAAAAGGTTATTCTGAAGAGGACAGTGATCGGTTGTTTTTTATGTCCACTCACAGTTGTACACAGAGAATTTAGCTTACTTTATAGCAAGGCATATTTTAGCTCGATATTAGGAAAACCACTTTCACTTTAACAAGAGTTAAGTACTAGGACAGCCTACTTTCAGAGGCTGCAGAGTAGCAGCAGAGGTTTTTAACTGAAGGTTGGGCAAACATCTGTGACCTTGTGATTTGCAGGGGTTCCCAGCTGAGCCAAATTTGAAGAGTTTCTCAGGGATAGCACAAGACACACCCCTGGCAGCAGTGCCTGTTTCCTGACAAAGCCCTGGTGCAAAGCAGGCAAATTCTAACAGTTGTCACTGAAACCATTCAACTTTTGTCATGCAAACTGTTTCCACATAAGCTTTTTTGCCTAGAACTGTTCTAGGAAGCAATGAAACACTTCAGATGAAATTTTACTCAGAAAAAGATTCTGTTCTTCCCGTGCAAACACCTGAGTAATTTCTCAGTCTAAATAGTTAATCTGGCAAGTTGTATGTGACCAAAACCAGGATCTTAAAATACAGAAGGTTAGGAAACTTTAATTACAGGTGGTGTTACCAAGCTCCACACATAATTTTTATTACAGTATCAGCCCGAAGATTTGGCCAAGGTCACCATCCTGAGAATGCCATGCAGGACTGAGATGAAGGATATTAAAATAGTTACATGTGTTAATAACAGTCAGTAAAATCACAATTTTTGTCTTTAACTTGATAGGGTATTCTGTCTCTTGACTTGATCAGTCCTTTCTTCTAGAAATGGGCTTAGTTCATAAGCTTAGTTCAAAAGTCTTATTTTTCTATTAACTGTCTTACATGCTTTTCTTTGCCTCTTGATCCTACTGGATCAAAATGATATTTTAAAGATTTTCTTTATAAATTTAGGAGCCAGAAATATTCCTCTGAAATTAAAAAAAAAAAAAAAA
>VXBX01009479.1:371246-441551 GCA_013400415.1 Scytalopus superciliaris
AAAAAAAAAAAAAGAAAAAAGGAAAAGGGGAAAAAGAAAGCTGAGACCTTCACCCAAACACCTGCCCTGAGGAGTTAAGACTAAGACTTCAAGTGAAATACTGTGAGACTCATAATAATAGTGTGAGATTTGGCAATCCTACTTTAGGGTATAATTTCTATTTCTTCTAAACCCTCCTTTTTACTAGCAAAGTGGTCACACTGTAAAGAAGACTAGACCCCTAAAGTTAGGAGTAATCCACATGTAGGGTCACAGCTGAAGCTCCATTCCAAACCTAAAGAATGGTTACAGTCATTGCAAAAATTACATAGGATCTTTTTTAAGATATTGGGGGGTTGTAATTAGAGGAAGTGTGTCTTTGTACACTAGAGAAAGAGAAAATGTGTAGTTGTTTTACACGCTAAATTAAAAAGAGTGAAATAAGACAAGGGAGTATTAGAAAGAAGTTGATTAAAGAGTAGAAAGAGCCTGAATACATGGGGTGTGCTTCATTTTGCATGTTTGAACTCTGGCCATGAAAAGCCAGTTAGCACTGAAGGCTTGTCAGAGCTTGTACTACAGCAAGGCAGTAAACACAAGTAAGTGGATATCTGTGTGGAGGGACTGGCCATGATGCAGCAGGTGCACCCCTGAGCAGGGAACCGCGTCCTTCCAGCATGGAGCTGGGCATGGCAGCAAGGGCTCTGTGAGGGACTGACACCTGTCACTGACTTCTGCAGGCCTTTGATAAGGGCCTAGCAAGGTTGTTTGCTTAAGCTGGGCTACTTTGCAAGGGAAATGTTGTCAGGCGAAATATGGCCTTTGCTTTTTATGTATGTTTTTCCCAATAAAAAGGAACAAAGTGCCAGGCAGCATGCAATGTATTTCACAGCAAATGCTTCTGTTCTAACATCATGCCAATATTTGGATCTAAGCATTGCAGAGGTGGTTGTTGTGCCAAGCCACTCCCTTCCACTTATATTCCTTTGTTATCAAGTCATCTCCTGAATGAAGGTGTGAAATGAACTTAAATTTGTTTTCTTGCCATGTTTGCAAAATATCCCTTGAAGACTTAGAGCATTTGTTTTCGCTTAAAGCAATGCTTAGCATGGTTAGAGGTACAATCTGTCAGCAAAACTCACATCCACGTCTGTCTCTGTAGTTACAAAGTAGGATGAGTTCAGGGAAATCCAGCCTCCCTCTGAAGGATACTTCTACAGCCGACAGTCTTGAAGCAGAAGGTAACTGCCCTGACAGCACAGCCGGCCCCAGGGGAATCAAAGGGCATGAAATCAAGTAATTTCAGAGTTTGATTCACCCTGGACTCCAAGATTTTTTATGCAATCTGCTCCTATAACTCAAGTATGTAATAAGACGATGTGGAAGAATCAGGCAAGTATTTGATATTTTGATCTCAGTCTTAGTGGGACAGTCAGCTCTCCAACTATGATAAAGGAATTTTCTTCAGATAGAAAGCTTTGCCTTTCCTACAGAACTAGGCTTTGGGGTTGGATGAGGTCTCTTCATTGCCAGTCCTTCTTGAAGGGGATCAAGATCCTGGTGTTTCTATGGAAGCATTTCACAGAGGAAGTTCTGACATAAGATGGACATACAGGTGCTTCATAATAGGTCACTTAGAGAATTATCTAGCTATGTTCAATGGTTTTACCTAGCTATGTTCAATGACAAGAAGTTCAAAAATCCAAGCCAAGTGTTTTACCCACATCTGGGTGGAAAATGTCATAGGACTGATAGAGATGATGAGAAGGAGCTATGTACTTCTTAAGTAAATGTCTAAATACATAATTCCAGATGTGTAACTAAACCTTTGCTAGGATAAGAGGGTTTAAAATTAAAACAAACTTTAAATAAATATATTAGGGAACAGGGAACATGACATTGAAAGGCTTCATCTCTTTTGGATGTTCACACATTTTCAAGGTTACATATTACTTTTCTCTAGAAGTAAGTTTTCTCAGTGTTCTCAGTGCCTGAAGGGTTTAAGCATTCTATATCTGAGTGTCCCAAATAGATGGAATAATATAATATCTTCTAGCTCTGCATGTTCTCCATGATTGCAAGCAATCAAATTGCTGCTAAAGTTTTCAACATAATGGCTATCTTTTCTTGGTGAACAATTTTTTATCTTTTATTCATAAGCAGAGACCTGAAAGTTTACAGGATTTCATACCACTCCTCTGGAATTCTCTCTCAAGTTGGTGTTGTGCCTCATCTTCATGCTGATGTTGTGGGATTGCACAGGGAACTGTGTCTAATTCCTGATGGCATGCAGCTGTATCTGACTTCTAAGGCTGTATGTCTTTGGTTCTATATTAATGTTGTCTAAGATTTATCAGCTATTTGCATCATAACAAATTGCTTTTTGATAGGAGATGAAATTTTTTTGGAAGTACCTGTTCCTATTATTGCAACACACAATGTTTTCATGATAGCAACAATACTTGCCTCATAACCCACCCTTGCACTTGCATGTCAGTTGTGCAAGACTTTAGCTTAGGACATCTTGTATTGAGGGTTCTGTTCTGTACGTAATTCAGTGCAACTCCCTCGACATTTTGTAGCTATGAATCTTTTCTTACATTAAATAGCATCATGGGCAAGACTATATTGCAGAGACAAACTATTTCCAAACTACCTCTCAGAGTCAGGAAATTCTGTTGATGTCCATTGAGATTCTTTAGTGCTTGCAGGCCACATCTGTCTTCTCTCTCAATGAGCCACTTCATATATTAAATGTCGTGTTTACAAAATGACCTTCAGTAATGCAGAAGAAATCTACGGTGAAATCATGGCCACCTTTAGGGTTAAAGGAAACTTTCTGGATTTGTTCATGAACTACTGAAAAAGTAGAGTGCCTTTTTCACTCTCCTCTCTGAGCAAGATTTCCTTCCTTATTTCCAGCTCACAGACACAAATCTAATTTAAAAGAACCACCTTCCAGATTCCAGTAATATATCCATATATAATAAAAACTAGATTTATATTTGGAAAAAAAATATATAAGGGAAAGCAACTGTCAGAAATTTGCATATCTTGGTCATTCAGTATCCTCAGAAACACCAAATGCTTAACCTCCAGAAGCAAAGAATGAGACCTTGTTCACAAATTTATAGATTCTTACAAATTGGTGTAGATTAACTGAACAGAGCTAAAGTCACCTCTAGACCATGGAAGTTCTAGCTTCTGCCTTCACTCCTTGAATTCTCCAGACAGAGTGCTTCTGTCTTGGGAAAGTCAACTGAGAACTCTGCTGGTAGCTTGTATGAGATCCTTCTCAGCCTATTTAGAACATAGAAAAACAATTTGGAACATGGAGAAGCCTTCAGTGCATCAAGTGGGGAAATACCTCTCTGAGCAGAACACCATGGGAACAGGAACATAGTTGTTTTCTGTTGACTCCTGCAGAAGCCCTCAAATGAAGAAGATCAGAGAATGGAGCTACTGACTGGAGGAGGTACATATTGAAGGAAGACAAGATGTGTGGCACCCACCTCAGAAAGTAAGAAAGTAGCTTCAAAGCCCATGCTCACTGGTGACACATCCAGGTCATGTGGATTTGCTTACATCTAAAATAATGGTGTTTTCCATGACCTGGAGCAGTCCAAGATCTCTAATACACAGAGAGTATTATAATACCTTCATTTAGCCAAGCATATAACTGGTGTGCAAATCTTAGACCTGCAGCAGAAGGGTATCTTGCTTTTCAGGGGAAAAAACTGCAGTATGACAGAATATGAGAACAGAACAAGTTTACCTGATTATATGTATATAAAATTAGCAGTGGAAAGTGAAAAGAAGTTTCTTTCTCTCTATTTCACAGGCTTTTGCCTTAAAAGCTCTTTCACTTGTTGTTATACTGATCTCTTAGATAAAGTCCCCAAACTGATTTCTCATTGACTGCCATCCAGGAATGCTACATGCAACACCCCAGGTCTCTCTGAAATTAATCAGACTTACTTTCAGTTACTTTGCATACCCTCCCTCTAGTTTCGTTCTAGGGTGAGACTAGGACTTAAAATTACTTTACTAATTAATAATGGGAATTAGCAACAATTGTGACCTAAAAAGACCCAATGCTGTATGACACACCTGAGTGAGGTGCTTCCTACTTCATCCCTACAGCAACCACAAGAATGTAGAGAGCATGACGTAATGTGGTAGGCTTTTAAAATTCCCTTCATATCAGTACAGCATACAGGGAAAGCATTATATAATAACACTATATTATTATATAGCTATATAATTATATTNTGAATATTCCCTCCTCTCCCAAGCTTCTGGGAAATTTCCTTAACTAGGAAAAAAAAGCAACAAACTCCACCCAAAAAACATCCTGTTAGCATGCTAACATATTTCCCCAGTGGCATTGTTGAGAAAGTACCAAGTCTTCCTTCTGCCTCCTCAAGGAATGGCTCTTCCTGCTCTCCTTCCTCGTATTCTGCATTAATGAATGTGCCCTTCTGTTTGACTCCCTTGCTGCAACCTTTCAACTCATCCGTCTGTCACTTGGCAGTAACTTCAGGAGGGCTCTTCCCAGGGACGTTTCGTGTTTATTCAAGTGTTGCTGTGCTGTGAGACTGAAGAAGCAGATCTGTTGCTACCAGCTAGATCTGTTTATTTCCCAACCCACAGCATCACATGTTCCCATAAAAAAGCAAGAAATTTCAGATACAAAATTGAAAGCAAGTCAGAGGACTTTCTCATACTCTCTTTATTTGCATGTGGGCTTTCTCTTCAGGTAGTGTATTCAAAGAGGATTTGCAGAACCCATGTGAAAACAGCTTCACTTTTTCTCCATATGTTTGTAATTCATTTGTTTTTGCCACTGGACTCTGATAAGCCTAAATGTATAGCAAGAAAGTACAAATCCATGGATGGAGGACAGCCCTTAGCCCTGTAATGGAGCCTTTAGGGACCTGGTAGACCCACTGACCCCAGTTTGCGACAAGCTGGACATGATCCTCACCAATAGATTTAACTGAGATCCAGATGGAGTAGGAGGAGTTGTATGTGCATAATGTGGGTACCATGGGGTTATCTTGGGATAGAATAGCTTTCTCCCATGTTCAATGTAAGTGGTGGTTACTGCAGCATGATCTGAGGTACGTCATGAGTTTTTTGTTCCTCAGTCTGGCTTGTCCTATTTTCCTTGTGCTTGAAATGAAGCCTAGGTTAGGAGACACTTTGAAGTCTGGTGTTACTTCCTATCCTGGCCAGACAGGAGATGAAATTAATATTAAGAAATTGCTTCAGAGTTCTCACTTTTTCAGGAGGCTCTCCAAGGGAATGTACCCAACTAACCACTGGCTGAGCAGCAGCTGTGTTGTGGGGCATGCAAAGGCTGCTTTTGGCTACACAGAGTAAACACTCTTGGGTTACTTTCTGTACTCCACAAGGTAAGAGCCTGTGCAGAAACACCTTGAGAAGAGTAGTTCATGTTCTGTGACGTGCTGAAACTACAGTTCCTTCTCTCTCTGAGTCCAAAAAAAAAAAAAAAAGGCTGTATGTGGAATTGCTTATTGTGGCAAATACAGGAAATTAAGATAATGCTTCACGTTCAGAGGAACCTACAAGAATAGCAAGCGATTATAGATCTCTACACACACACAGTCCTAGGTTAACATGTATGATATGCATACAACAGGACAACAACAGAACTACGAGCAAGAAAAATGGTAAAACCTACACAAAAAGAAAAAAATAGCTCTATTAAAATTAATTTTTAAAAGGTGCACATGCTAAAAGATTCTAGAAACCATTTCATTAGTTTTGCAAGAAAACCCACAAATTAAATAGGTGAAATTCAAGGCTTGCAATAGTGAGCTACTCTGCATTGTGTGAATACATGAATTAAAGATTTATGTAAATACATTAGAAAAGACAGACCAGAAGGAAAACTGCAAGAAGATGAAATAGCCCTTGCTTCCTGCAATGCACACTGAACGAGGCTACAGGCTGTTTGCAAAGAGGATTGTGATCATGAGAGAATAAAAGTCTGAAGCAGTCCTGGGAATGGAGAGCTTCACCCGGCAATAAGGACTATCAACCTCCTAGGGCTGTTCTGCCAGCAACCCAGTGGCAGTGGGGTGCACAAAAACTGAGAATCTGCAAAGGTTGAAGAATCTCTGGATCTGAAGTATGAACCCAGTAGCCTGAAAAACTTCAGAATAGACCTAGGTCTAGACCAGTGAAGACTGGAGATCAGCATATAAAGTTTGAGATCCAGAAATGCAAATGTCAGCACTGTCTATTCGAATGCTGGATTCATATAAAGGAATCAAAATATTGGATTGGTAGAGAGAATGTCAGCCAGCTGTTAATGGCTTATCATCAGCTCTACCTAGCAAAAGGGCTAGATAAACATATTCTTTTTCCTGTGTCTCACAAACATGAAAACCAACTTGCAGCATACAAATTTACAAAAGGATTAAAACCCCAAAAGAGCTACTGATTGCAGACATGGTCCCTCAAATTTTTGACACAAAACTAAAGGGTTATTGTATAACTCTGCATGTAATTAAGAAAAACCTGTTTGCAAATAAAACATGGATCATGGTTTCCAGAACCACCACTGGTGCCATGGTAAATTATCAGACAACTAGTACAGGGCAACCCACAAGGCACAGTTCCTACCCCATTATCATCTAAAGAGGGAACTCTGAATATTAGATGTGATGTCGTATACAGGCTAGAGGACAGAAAATTCTCCAGTATAATAGTAAACGGTGTTAAACCCATTCCTCACCATTACACAGAATTATTAAAATATTAGAAAATAACTGAGGATGGTTTATATTGACCCAAGTCAACAGTGACAGGAAAACTGGCATGTTGCAGATGTCAAAAATATAGCCAAGTCAAAGAAAACAAACAATTTTAGTAGTTGGTTGAATAACCAGCAAAACAAATAAAAATATTAACAGTATGATTAGCTATAATAGCCTATCTTGAAGCCAGGCACCAGGTAAAATTAATTCTCAGTCCTGGCAAAGAACCTTCATGAACCCAGGTGGCTATGTGATTTTTTATTGTGACTTTCTTTGTGCATATAAGAATAGGCAAGGTATTATTGCAGAATATGAAGGTCTGCAACTCCGTCAAATTGATAATTGTTCTCCCAGTTAGATGGGGTAAAAATGTTGCTTGCTCCCATTCTTTTATTTTCTAGGGTAGCTATCATATTGTACATCATATTGTATTCTCTGTTCTGCAGCTCTCCTGCTACCTGGAATCCACTACAGGCTACTGAGAACAGCTCACAGTTGAATGTGAGAGTTGTTATTTGCCATCTTTATTGGCAAGAGGATAAAGTTCAAATATGTAGCTACCCTAACTAAGAGCAGATATACTGATTCACATCACAGGGCAATCCAGTGTATTGCTCAGTTCCAGGAACTGATGCATAGGGAAGAGTACAAGAACAAGGCAAGCCTGAAATAAGACTTAATACTCTCTAGACCTCAACAACTTGGGATTTCCTTGTCTGGCAATGTATCTGTTCCTTTAATGGCTCCAAGTAGGCCTTTTCCTCCAATGCATGTGCTCAGTTGTGTTTGAACACATGTAAACCTTTAATAGCCATGGTATTTTTCATCACGGCTTAACTCTGCTACTCAATGAAACCTTCTCTGTTTGTTTGCTTTGAAACTGCCCCTACCAGATCCATTTAATGATTCCTTGTCCTTATATTGTAAAAGAAAGCAAACACTTGCTACCTAGTTATAGAATCAGTTTTGGTCTATCATAAGGGTCATCCACTGATTCATATTTTCAACACCAGTGAACAGCTTAGTATTCTCATTACTAAAAGATCCAATAAGCAATTGAAGAAATTGACTCCAGTTAGTGCAGAAAAGCTCAGTAAGAGAATAATTGGTATAAGAACTAAATTTCCTTCTACCCAATTCCCCCATAATTGAAGGAGAACACTAACTCTTACCATGTCCTTAGAGGGCTCAGTGCTGTTGAACTCAATATCTTCCAAGACTAAGCTTTGAGGTGAAGAAGTGTCCTCCAC
This sequence comes from Scytalopus superciliaris, assembly GCA_013400415.1. NCBI lineage: Eukaryota > Metazoa > Chordata > Aves > Passeriformes > Rhinocryptidae > Scytalopus > Scytalopus superciliaris. Next base: position 379,264 of record VXBX01009479.1, read on the forward strand.
AGCAGATGCCACCAGGCTCAACATCTACTAGGTACAGTTCTGTCTGACTGTAGGCACTAGTCCCTGGACCATCAAACAGTAATAGTCAGGGGTTTCTGGTCTGCAGGGGAAAATGTTTTCCTATACTTTTTGCTGTACTGGTAGTCCCCTGACTACCACAATAAAATAGTATCTATGAGTGCTATAGTAGATACCTCCACATGTCATATGATTTGCAATCAAAAAAAGTAAATTAAAAGAAAAAATTTTAAATGAAAAATACTTCTGCTATCTGACAATAGTATTACACAAGTTTCTCTTTTTGGAAATTATCCATTCATTTTCTTCATTTACTAAGGAGAAAAGTATTTTATGAACATATGGCACTTGTCTCTTTCTTGGATGTAAAAACGTCTGGTATTTTGCTGACTTCATTTCATTGTGAGTCACTGTGTAGGTTTGTATAAACACCAGGGTATTTTCATCAATTAGAAATAACTGAGATTTTCAACATAACATTCCCATATTTACTTGTGCTTGAATAGTTCTGTTAATACCCTAGACAATACATATATAGATGTATTTACCACACACACAGGATCTCTGTTCCTAAAAAATTCCAGTCAAAGCCTGAGGACCCATGAATCTGCACTAAAACCCCACTGTACTCATTTGCAAAAACCCTACAAAGTTTCTCTGTAAGTGAATGTTCATAATTTAGGACACTAGGGTCAGGAAAAATAAAGTTTCTGAAAATTGCATTCTAATGGAAAAAATGCTATTATCAAGTGAGCGGGCTGTTTCTTAAGATAATTAGAGCATATACAGAATCTCATCTGGTTGTTTCAGGTAACTCTTTCACTGTAATATGTTCCTGCATGTTGTTAGTAAGTGGACACTCAGCGTGAGCAAATCAGTTGCCCTCTCAATACTCCAAGAAGTAGATTGATCCTATCCAGTTTTGGAGTACTGCAGGAGAAAGACAACACCAGAAGTCCTGCCTGCCTAACAAAACTTGTAAAAAGACTCACTTTAGTCATGATTCAAATGAGTAGCACAACGCAGAACCGAGACAGCAATCCAAGTCACTGAGGTGGCAAGTCTAGAAGTGGCAAAGATGTGATCACATATAGCAGGACAAGAAATAGGTTAGTAGAAGAGAATGCTTAACCTATTACTGAGGGCACTTGCATGGGAAATAAACAATGTGAGTTCAGATCCCGATAGTAGAAAAGAATGTCTACAGACCAAGACTCCTGGATAACTGCTCTAGCCATTGAGCTAACAGATAAAACGCAGATAAGAGCTGTGTGAAGCTAGACTGTCCCATGGCTGAAGTCACACTTCCTGGTAAATTTGCTTCTGAAGGCGAAAGGGAAGCAACTTCCCTGACCTCGACAGTGAAAACAGGCACAACCTTTGCTGTTTGTGGTCCCACAAGGTGACACTAGATGGCAGCAATTGAAGTGGCAGGAGGAGCTGTAGATCTTGCTGGCCCAGAAGGTACTCTGGCAACCACATAGCCAAATTACGAGGACTACCTCATAGTCACTGCTTCTCTCCCTAGTTACTGCCGTGGAGGTTGCTACAGTACTCAGGCAACCCATGACATGGAGTACAGACATGAAAATGAAGTCACCTGTGCCTTGACTTTCCTGCTTATTATACCTGAGGTAGTTGAAGATGTCCCTACTCACTGCAGGGTGGTTGGACGAGGTGAGTTTCAAAGGTCCTTTCCAATCCAAACTCTTCTGTGATTCTATTATTCTATTTCATTATTTTCTCTATAGTGACTTGCCCACGGTTCATCTGGTTTGTGTCTGAGATCTCTTTGCCTGCATTAAAATAGCAACTTTTCCCAAAGCATTAGGATAGAGGGTATTAACCAGTCTATTGTAGTAATTGTTTCTTTGGAGTCAAATGGGTTAGGTTTTGCACAGCATTGTAGAAATACTCAAAAAAATGACCTTGTTAGTAATAAGTGCAGAATCAACAAGAATGATATTAGATTGATAATGTCGTAACTGCTGCTCTGACAAGTAACTTCTGAAAGAAACCGATGGAGGGAAAAGCTGATTCCCCAACACATGAACAGTGCCAATATAGCATATGTTCCTCTTGTTTAAGTAAGTCAGGTCTTCACTGCCAACAAAATCACAGGCTATTCAAAGTTTAACAAAGATGTATCAAAAGACAGTGACCAGCAACAGCTTTAGTATTGCCTTTGGAATACTCCTGTGCTTCCTGTCCTCCGCATGCCCGTTTTGTTCAGTATCTCTGCCACAGTTAAAGCTGTCTCTTTGCTTCATTACACCTGCCAAGTTCTGAAAATGTGTTTGGAGTTTAAATCTGGATTTCAAGCCATTAGCATGGGAAAATAGCATGCTTTACATAGTAATTCATTCTGACTTTGAGCTGCTGAAGACAAAATCCACTGCTTAGTCACTGATGCAAACTGCAGTCATTTTACTCAAGACCTTGAAACTCAATTGCTGGCTGCAACTTCTGCTGCGGCAGTGTGTGGTAGTCACCTAAAGATAAGTGCCTTACACGACAGCCAAACCATTTACATCTTTCTTTGACTGATTCTGGCAGTGGCCACGCTATCTGCCTGCCAAGCAGCAGGGAAGGAGAAGGGAGGGGTGGAGACATGAATTGTCATTGTGCATAAGTATACGTGAAGTGGAAGCAGTGGCAGGTAACTCAGTATTACAGAGACATTGTCTGCATATGCAGGAACAGGGTTTGGGAAGCCAAAGACAACCAGAAGTTGAATTTTTGAGGAGAGACATAAAGTGTGACTAGAAAGGCTTCTGTGGGTATATGAGCAGCTAAAGACAGACAAGGGAAAATGTGGGCCTGCAGTTGAAGGGTGCAGGAGACCTGGAGACCAAGTACCTGAAAGTTCTCAATGACTTCTTCACATTGATCTTTACCACTTAGAACAGCCTTCAGCAATCCCAGGCCCTGAGATCAGAAGGAAAGTCTGGAGCAAGGAAGACTTAGCCTCAGTAGAGAAAGATCAGGCTAGAGAACATTTAAGCAAACTGGATATAAACAAGGCCATGAGACTTGATATAACAAATACGAAAGTGCTGAGGGAGCTGGCCAATGTCACTGCAAGGTCAATCTCAATTGTCTTTGAAAGGTCATGACAAAGCAGAAGTTCCTGACAACTGAAGAGAGCTCATGTCACTCCTATCTTTAGGAAAGGCAAAGAGACCTGTGATACTACAGCTCAGCCAACCTCACCTCAGTCACAGGGAAGGTGAAGGATCAAATCCTTCTGGAATCCATTTACAAACATGATGAACAAGAAGGTGATTAGAAGTGATCAGCATGGATTTACAAAGGGGAAGATATGCCTGACTGACCTGATAGGTTTGTATGATGAAATGACTGGCTTGGTGAATAAGGGGAAAGATGTTTTTTATCTTGATTTTATCAAGAATTTCAACACTGTCTCACATAATATCCTCATTGACAAACGGAAGGCCTGGCTAAATAAGAAGTAGATAGTGAGATGGACAGAAATCTGGCTGAACTGCCATGCTCAAACATTAATGATCAGTGGCATGAAGTTCAGGTAGAAGCTAGTCACTTATGGTGTATGTCAGGGGTTGGTACTGAGGCCAATACTGCTTAATGTCTTTATTTATGAGTTGGAGGATGGGATGGGATGCACATTCGGTAAGTTTTCAGAAAATACCAAACTGGGAGAAGTGGCTGATGCATCAGATGAGCATGACATGTGCTGCCATTCAGAGGGTCCTTGTGCCGACAGGAGTATCATGAAGTGCAGCAAAGAAAAATCCCAAGTTCTGTCCTAGGGGAAGAATAACCCCAGGGCCCAGTACAAGTGGGGTCTGACCATCTGGAAAGCAGCTTTATAGAAAAAACCCTGGGTGTCCTGGTGGCACCAAGTTGAACATGAGCCAGCAATGTGTCCTTGAAGCCAGCAGCATCTTGTACTGCATTCTGGAAATGTTGTGAGCAGAATGAGGGAGATGACCCTTCCCTCAGCGTGGGTGAGACTCAGCTGGAATGCTGGATCCAGGCCTGGGCTCTCAGTACCAGAGAGTCCCTTACATACTGGAGTGACTCCAAGGAAGGACCACAGAGATGATTAAGGCACAGGAACATCTGTCATACCAGGGAGAACTGGGACTGTTTAGCCTAGAAAAGAGAAGGCTCAAGGAAGCTTAAGAATGGGAGGGGAGGTGAAGAAGACAGAGCCAGGCTCTTCTCAGCAGTATCCGGTAAAAGGACAGAGACTATGGACACAAACTGAAATACAAGAAATTTCACTTAAGAAGAGAAAAAGCCTGTTTATTGTAAGAGTGATCAAACATTTGTGCAGAGTGGTTTCCCAGAAAAGTTATGGAGTCCCCATACACACAAATATTCAAAACACATCTAGACACAGTCTGGGCAGCCACTTGTAAGTGACCCTGCTCTGACATAGGAGTTGAATTAGATGATCTCCAAGATCCCACACAACATCAGCCATTCTGTGGCAGTGTGAATTTGTGATCCTGTGTCAAACTCAGATGTCCCTCATTGTCTTCTGCACTGCAGAGGCCCCTCCAAACTCTGTGAGGCATGCACTGACAGGCTAAAGCTATTCCTGGCTGCTGCCTGCAGAAATCGCACATGATTGTCTTCCCCTTATTGTGCATGTCAGATTTGTTCATGTTGTGACCATTGCACCAAATAGACAAGGCCCAACAATTACTCTGTGCAGAGATGCAATTTTTTTTAACACGAGCAGGAAATGAAAAATCATCTTCACAGTCCAGGCACAAAGCATCTTTTTTGGCAACTCCCTGGGGAGCTGGTTTTGGCTCACTCTCTCATTTCCTCAGCAGTACAAGACACTGTAGGATCAAGAAAATTACAGGAAAAGATTAACAGGCACCTTCTGGACTCCCATCTTAAGATATCACGTGCTCTGTTGGAGCCATACATACATGACTTTTGAAGGAATAATTATGGTTCTGAGAAAACAATTACTCAAAACTTGCTAAAAGTGATAGAAAATTGAGATTGGTCTGAATTTGGAGGTCTCTGCCAGTAAAACATGTTTCAGCATGAATAAACATTCTCTAAACTGACAGAACCTATGGGCAAAACTAATTATCACCTGCACTCTGGTATTAATGACAGAGAGTGTCTTGGTGTTGACACTGTACTACTTGAGACTGACAGGGCCCAGTTATGCCAACTGACACACTTTCATCAGAAACAGTGCAATATTCAGTGTTATCCCTCAAAGATACTGCTGTTCCTAAAATACTAAGAATGCTGTGAATGCATGAAAACCTCACTGAAAGTATCCAAACCTTGCAGCTACTGGCAGAAGCTTGAAAACTCTCCTGAAAGTTCAAAAGCCTAAGCGGTAACAATATTCTGGATTATTGATGCTTTCAGAGACCCTAATTCATATCATTTGAATATAAGGCCAGCAGTGTTCCTTACAGTTCCTCCTCTCAGGCATGGAAGAGAAATCACCCATCTTTGCCATTGTAGGGCTCAATCATCTAAGCAACGCTTCTGTCTGCTTTTTTTTATTTTGACAGTCAGGTAAGGGGTGTTCTTTACCAGCAGAGAGGTGAAATTTTATAGTCTCCATGAAATGAGGAGGGCCAAGGTGTTGAGAAACCTCTTCTTACCATAGCTCAAAGTCATTTTTTCCTTAAATCATTGTCTGTTGTCACACACTGTCTAGATTTATAAACCTACTAACATTTTTACTAATAAATACCCTGTAAGATATAGTAGCACATTCAACGCCTCAGTGTATTATAGCTGGAAAGATTTTTAGCTTTTTGTAAACTCTTAACTCATGATACCTTGTTCAGCTTTTTAAGGTTTTAATAAATATCAGTCTGTGCTAAAAATATTACTTGTCAGATGACATTTTTTTAAAGTGCTTTGGATAGAGCTCTCAAATCTTATTGAAATGTTTTGAGAATATTTTTGACTGCCGATGCACTGTGAACAGCAGGAGACCTTGCTGACCTCACCAGAGATTAATGGGTCGGAATCTGTGTCTTTCTGAGGAATGGAAGACGTCAACACTAAAAGCTCCCTTACCCCACAGATAGCTGGTCCCAGTCCTGTTGTTTTTTCCAGTCTTCAGAAAAATCCTTGGCAAGAACTGTCATTTTTCCAGTCATCAAATTTCCAAGAATCTTCTCTTCTCATCTCTCACTTTTTCTTTGATGGACTCTCTCATCATAGTAAATGCAGACCTCTTGCAGGAATGTGGGCCAGACATGTGTGTAAGCCAAATGGCTTATGCCTAGAACAACAGCAAATGAACAATGAAATCCAGCAATGAGATGAAAAGAAAAAAGAAAGGGGTTTTTTTATATAGAAATGTTTCTTACTTTTTAATTGATTTGACTCAACAATGCAGTTAGCTTTGGCCCACTGGATGGCCATCTGATCATGTGGGAACACCACGTCCAGTGCCACCTTATACACATTTGAAATCAAACTGTCAAAACCGGCAGCACTGCATAAAATTTTTCACAATTTAACCTAAGTTAGAAGAGGCAGAAGAACTTTTTTTTCCTTTTTTCTCAGTCTAGCTATACCCAAAAAAGCTTGTTTCTTTGAAGTGACCACCTGACTTCCTGTGAATGAGTGAGCATGTTGTTGCCCTTTGGTGCCTGACCTATATACACTAACATGGACCTATTAGTAGCTTCTCTCGATGGAACTGGTCCTGTTAAAACATCAGAGTTTGGGTTTTTTGGCATCCTGCAGGTGAGAGGCTCTGATTTATAAAAATAGACACATGTTTTTAGTTTCAAGTCAATCAAAATGTTTGATTTTAAATCAGCTGCACTGTACAAACTCTTACACTTGAAAACACATTTAAGTGTTTTAGTATTTAGAGATCTCATTTGAGGTGTACAAATTTAAGCAACTGTATTGTAATTTTCAGATGTATTCATTAATTTTGATCTACATAATTATTTTCAAGTTTTTCACTCCTGCGATGTTATCCTGTCTCTAGTAAGTAAAGATATGGGTAAAAGTCTGTCTTCTTCATGTAGTTGTATCTTGCTAAACACACAAAAACTAGAAATGCTGGTTTTTAGTGACCGTGAATGACTCTAAGGAATAGTTGATGTTCCCCTTGAGTACTAGCCTTCAAATTCACTTCTTAATCCAGACTACTACAAATTAAGGACTCCTGTATATGAATAATATTACAGTCGGGCAAAAGTAACTCAAAGAATCAGAGAGGTGGGATACTACAGAATAGTCAGCATCACCTTATTTCCTCACAGAAGCCATTTTCAGGAGGAAGGGGAAAGTGACTGGGAGCAACCACCATAGATTTACAAATGACAAACTGTGCCTGGCCAGCCCAGTTGCCCTCTACAATAGAAGGACTGGTTTTGTGAAGAAACAAAGCAACGCATGTCATTTCCCTCAACATTAGCAGGGCTGCTGACACAGTTTCATACAGCACCACCCCTGGAGGTAAACTGGGGACACATGGACCATGGTCGAATTCCAAAATGGGTGAAAGACTTGCTGGACTGGTGGGCTAAGAGAGCAGTAGTCAACATTTTGAACCAATTATATTGAAGAGCAATGTTCCTCAGAGATTTATACTACTGTCTATCAACTTCTATGACTTGGGTGATGGCATGGACTGTGCTCTCAGAAGGCTAACATCAATCTGCAGTTGATACACAGGAGACCAGGACAGCTGTTAGAGGGGGCTAAGCTGGCCAGCAGAGTAGTTCAACAACAACTTCACAAAATGAGACAGACAAGTGTACCTGTGAGGAATAAACCCGAGGCAGGAGAACAGACCGAGGACAGCAGCTCTGCAAGAAAGTGCTGGGCTGGTCTTGGACAAGTTGAATATGAGCAATCAGTGCACCTTTCAAAGACTAACGATGCATTGACTGCATTAGTAAGGTGGTAACAAGAAGACTGAAGGAAGAGGTTGCCCACTCTATTTGGCACTTGTGTGGCTCCATCTGGAATACTGAGCCCATAAGGGAATTCCCCAGCATGAGAGTTGTTTTGTCCAGCTAGGAATGTCTCCAGCAGAGCTGTGAAGGTTGTAGCAGCTGATATTTGAGGAGAGACTGAAGGAGGTAAGTTTTTCAACATGGAGAAGACTAAAGAGGGTTCTAATTGCTGTCTTGAACTACATAGTTGCAGGTTTTAGAGAAGAGGGACTCACAGTCTGCTCAGAGGAACACAGGAAGGGACAAGAAGCAGCAGTAACAGGCTGCAACAAGAAAAAATCTGACCAGATCTGGTAAGAATAGCGCAGGATTGAATCAAAGGCTCAGCTGATGGCATCTCCATCCCTTCAGGCATTCAAAATGCATCTGGGCTCCTAGCAATCAAACCCAGCTGTAAGTTAGAATCAACAAATCATAGAGTATCTCAAGCTGGGAAGGGACCCATAATGATCATTGAGTCCAACTCCCTCCTCCTCACAAAGCTACCTAAAAGTAAACCATATGATTAAGAGCACTGTCCAGACACTCTTCGTACTCTGTCAAGGCTTGGTGTTGTGACTACTTCCCAGGGGAGCCTGTTCCAGTGACTGACCACCCTCTGTGTGAAGAACCTTCTTCTAATATTCAAACTGAACTTACCCTGACACAGCTTCATTCCATTTCCTCATGTTCTTGTTAGCCCTGACTTGAGCAGAAGTTTTGTCTGGATGACCTCCAAGGTCCCTTGCTACTTCAGTTACCCCGTGTCCGTGTCTCTACGAATATTTTAGGTCCTGTTTCTCACAGTGCAATATGGAGCAGCAGCTGTCCCAGCCAGTGCCCCAAGGACTATTAAGACACAGAATCTAACATCTTTCCTAGCTAGAGAAATGTCTCTCTAGTTATACTCCTTCTTTACTGCACTTGGAAAACTCAGTTTAACAGCCTAACTGGGAAGGGCTGGAAGAGAGAATTCATCAGGGTAGAAGGACGGACTCTGGGATGCCACAAAGTCAGTAAAGTGACCTCTTTCTCTTTCCTATTCTCTCATGGAAGAAGATGTAATTGTGGTGGAGTGTGGAAGGCATGGGCTGCCCCTGGACCCAGGGACTAGCGCACCAACCAGGCCCTTCTGCAAAGCCACCCGATGTCACACCACCCACAGCCATGACCAGGCGATTTAGGTCAACCCAGCCCCTTTCCACCATCACTATGCTTGCTCCCAACACAATAAATAGAAAGGCTATTTTGTCAAGCCCAGCTGTTTTTATTCAAGAACTTCTCAGAGGAAGCCTAAGTGCGTAAACAGGAAAGCAGGGGCTGTTTTTACTTCACCCATCTATAGCCAGTACATGTGGGTTGACATCACCAGGGCTGACAGCAGCTGCACTGAGTGCACCCGACAATTTGCTCCCTAGGCAGCAGCACCAGGGCAGGCACAGCTGGAGAGAAGTGAAGACAAACACAGTGCCCCTCCAGAGCCACCGCTGCTCCAATATCCCTGTGCCCACCCTGGCTGTCCCCTGTCCATGCTGGGGGAAGCAGGAAGGCAAAAAGGTGCCTGGAGGGTCATCTTTACTCCTGAAATTCACAAACAAGACATTTTTTTCCTGCAAGAGTGCCTCCCCAGCAGCTTGCTGATCATGGGGGGCCTCACCGCAGTCTCCCAGCACCCCCGTGCTGTGTGATGTGAAGTGCTGCAACCGGGGAGTGCTGGGCACCTATTTTTAGCCCTTGTGAACTGGAATTGCAGGCTGCACTGCGGATCTCCCTGCAGAAACACTGGTGGGAAGGAAAAGCAGCACCACACTGTAATTTTGTCTCTAGTGATGGGGTTTTCTTTCTAAATCCTGAGTATCAGTTTCATTCACTACTCTAGGCTAGAAGAAATATACTTCACCTACAGCTATAATGTCCTCTCTCCTGCCTGTATGTCACTGCATAATAAAACATGCATCAGTTTTATAGTCACTGTAGAGTTATTATATGACATACATGTACAAAGCACTCTGGCTTATATGACCACCCAAGCTATTAATAAAACTGGTTGTCTGCTAGAAGTGGTCTTTAACTAAAGGTTGAACAAAATGGATCTGGAAACCTTGAGAATAATTTGGAGTTATTGCTTAAATCACAGACACACAAAGTCTGCAGGACGTGGATCTTCATGCAGCTTTTATCACTGATCCTTTTTCTCTCCATGGTCTCAACACCTTTAAATAGAACATCCTACCAAGTAATATTTATGTTAATTTGTTTATTTGGTACCATAGGAAAAGAAAAGTGCAACAACAGTGCTGAGGGAACAGTAGTGAAGAAGTGCCTTGGTTATGAGTAATTTCTGTCTCTACTTTAAATAAACTCAGCAAATTCTGCTCAGTTACGCCAGCCTAAATTAGAGAAAGGTGAATTCTATGAGAATTGAGGACAAAATTCAGCCCCCAAGTTCTAATTACCATTTCATAAAGTAACAAAACCAAGTTATTCATTTTATTAATCACTCTCGGCTTATTTTACGCTTTCCTTGTAAAATTTTCCTTGCATGTAACTTAGTTACACACATAGACCGAACATGAAATAATTTTCTCATGTGTTTTACTACCTGTTAATAACTTGAAGGCCACTATAGTAATGATCTCAACTTAGAGAGTAAAACAACCATTAGCTCTGCAACAGACAGGATAGGAGGTGTGGAAACAGCAAGTCTGCTCTGTCATGTCAGTACCGCCTTTTGCTTGGTTTTTATTGCACAAGCCAGGTTGTAATGCGAAGTACAAAGAGAGACCTCAGACAAACAGATTTACTCCATGGTTTTCTGAATCTTCAGTTTACTATAAATAGAATCACACTAAGACTTTTTGGGACACATTAGTTGTACTGCATTTATCCTATCATTAAGGGGGCTTACTCATTTTCTACCCTGTCTTTAATCTGGAGAAGATATAATTTAAGAAAACAGTAAGTTTAGGCTAGATACTTCTCTGCTGTTGACCAGCTGAGTTCATGTCATACTGGCTCCTAGTTAATGCCCAGCTGCCTTTTGTAAACTCTCCTTCTGCTTCAATTCCATATAGTCCATCTGCCAGGCAGAAGTCATACACAATGCCTACAGAGTCACTGTATAAACTGCAGTATTTACTGACTTTATTTAAGCTCATCAGGGATCACTATAAAGGGTTGTACAGAACTAACATAAGTCTTGGGTATTTGATACAGGGTTTAATGTTACAGTTTCCAGCAAATGCAGCAGGTTTTGGGGTTACATTTACAGTAAAAAGGCAGAAATTTCTGACAATGCAAATCGAATAGGTGACAGTAGACATTGACTGTTCCAGATGAGTTTGAATTTGTTGCATTTATATCATAGAAATAAGCCCTCTAAAACACTTCCTCCTAGAAATTCAGACAGTGTAAATGAAGTATAAACCATACAAAGCCAATGGAGTTACTTTGATGCAAATAAGAGCAGAGCCAGGTTCTGCATCTCTTACAAGCACTGCAGCAGTGTTCTTCAACATCCCACCAGTATGTAAAGAAGATTGCTCTGTTCACTGAATCTCTGACAAGTGCCCCTCAGGGCAACTGCTTCATGGTTCTTTCAAATCAGAACAGAGTGATTTTATGGATTTTCTATTTAGTCTTGTGCATGTGTCAGAGCGCAGGTGAAGAAAGTGAAAAAGGCCTTGCCTGCCTGGGTTGCAACATCCTTTCCACCCTCCTATATCAGGCTTTCAGAAGGGCAGTTATGGAGCCTTTTCCATCCCAGCACAGAGAGACCTATTGCAGCAACCAAACTCTCTTTTTCCTGTCTTACAAAACAACATGATACAACAGGATTTCAAGAGTGTCTGCCTTTCTCTCCCCCTGATCTCCAACAGCCTAAGGCATCTCATGTATCTCTTCTCTGAGTATGAAAGGGAGACAGAAAATACCATTTTACTGTGAAAAGTCAGTATTTCATTTTAAAAATAAAACAGTAAGGCAGATCAATAGATCTTGCCTAGTGTACATTTATGGAAGCAATCAGTTTGTTTGGAAGGTTGAGCAGTGAGACCACAGACTAAGAAAGAGGACTCCCAGACAGCAACTTTTGTTCCTTCAGCCTGTAAATTTTAAGATTTCATAAAATCCTGGCCCTCCAGCAAAATCAGGCCATACATAGGTAAATAAGAAAACAACAGCACAAGCAGGAGACAGAATCAGCTCCTCCATATTCATGCAGGCTGAAATTGGGAGCTGTTCAGTTGCCAATTCATGCACGACGGAATGAGGGTCATGTGGCTTTTCTGGTTCTGGGAATAAGAGAGTCACCAGTGTGAAAACAAAGGAAGACATGGTAAAAAGCTAGGAGCTACTCAGAAAGTCTTAAGGTACTTGTTTTCAGGAAACAATCAATTCTGGGATATATGCAAGAATTAAAGCTCCTTGGAGCTCCACTGAAGTGTTCAGCACTGTTCCTCATGTCACCCAGTGCAAATAAAATGTTAACTCAACAAGCCCATGTAAAGCATATTCAAATGCCCTTTTTCTTTTCCTTTACAGTTTCATGCTTTTTTTCTTTGATTTCTGAATGAAATTTCTGCCTTGCCTTTGTGGTCTACCATGCCAGCCATCTAAATGTCTCTTGAGAAAGAAAATCTTTTCAAGAGTTAGTAATCATGTGCAAAGAATTTTGGTCATAAATACTTCAGAGATGTTGTCAAGAATAAAATGCAACAGAAATAGGCAAGTTTAAAAAAAAATAGGAGTAGTTCAACAGAGTTAGCTGCACTTCTGTCTGTCACACAGTCCTCCATGTATCCTTCAGCACAGGACAATTCATATCCTCAAGCAATATGCAAATCTTTCTATGTTAGTGGACATAATGCTAAAGCTGACATTTCAAAGACGTGTATGACCCAACCTTCATGAAGTATCATCAGTACCAGAGGTTAATTACCAAATGGATTTAAGAGACACTCCCTGGCTAGCAAACACCACTGACATAAGCCTATACTTGCAGTTTCTGAAACTAATATATGCTTTCTCTATCTGTGATGAGAAGGCATCTTCATCTGCACAGAAAAGGCGATCATAGCTTGGAAGACCACAGCAACACTGTGCTCAGATGAACGTTAATGAAATCAAATCCTCAGCTTTCTTTGCTAGTTCTCTGGTATTCTGTGCCTCACCCATCAATATGAACACTGATGACGTCCTTAAACCACCCCTTCTTCTCTACCAAATAGGCTGTGGGATTCATTGTCACAGATGGCATCCTACAGCCACTTCACCAAGAGGTGTGGCTCTGCCTGGCTTAAACACAGTATGGTCAGGCAGAAGGACCTTTGTGGGAATTCAGTCATCCTCACCACAGTCCAGTACAGTTACTGATAGAGGTCAAAACCACAGAGATGTTACATCTTGTTTAAGATTCATCACCTATGAAAAAGCACTTTTTAACAGCAGAGGTTCCTCAGGAAAGACAAGCCAGTTGCTAAGACCCTCTGAGAAAGTATTCAACATTCTTTTCCACAGTGCAGGTGTCCTTTTCTAAACAAGTATTATTTTATTTCTGAAGTCTGTTAGATTTCTGCTTTGTCTTAATTTACAGAGACTCACGAAATTTCCCTAGGCAATTTCAAAGTGGTGAGTTTATATGAAGTTCTCTCTATAGCTGTGGTTCTGTCTGCCACTAACAGATAAATCAAAGAGATTTTTCATCACACCCAAACTTCTGGCTCAATAATGTACCTAAATAAAGCAATCCTGTACCATGGGGTTTTTTTCCCTTTTATCTATTGTTAGGATAGAGCAGAAGTTCATTACTCCTGCCAAAGCTCCAGTCAGTACATCTGACTGAAGTCATATGGAAGAGAGACAACATGTTTACTATTAGGCAACACCTGTGCTCAAAAGTGGGTTTTGGACCAGGCTTTGGCTGTGGCAAAGCAGGCAGTCACTACCTTGAGAACTGATGTCTGGAGGGCAGAGTTCCTTTCCAGCAACCAGGGGTACCGGGTGAACTGAGTTCCCCTTAAGTGTCAAAAGAAATAGCTATATTTAATGATAAGAATATGCTTGCAAGCAATCTGGGAGACCAAATGAAGTCAAAATCCGGAAGACAAATTTATGACATCCAGTGCATTTCCAGTGACTCTGGTTCATACATCAAAATCTGAAAGCAGAGCAAAGCACTCAGCAACTATTGCACTGCTCAAACTAACAAATTGCTTTTCTCAAGGTTTGGACAAATAAATAGATGCTCTTATTACATGTTTATATGAATCATTTGATATGATTTATTGGTTTGTTTTGTCATTAAAACTACAGGCTCTAAGAATCTCTCAACTTCTGTTGTATGTGTTAAATTTTATCAGTCACATGTATTTTAATTTGGCTCTATGAATGGCTCCAGTTTCTTGAGTTTGAAGAGGTCATGGGCAATAATGCAAGGATCTATTTTAAGTCTACAGCCATTTTCTGTTTTGGCAAAGAAATAACTGACAATAAATAAATATCACACCATTGTTTAGATACGTGTGGATGTTTCTGGATGACCTTAAAGATCCAAACAAAATAGGAAGCAAAAGCAATCAACAGCCAACATAAAGAATGTAAAAGAATGAGCGTAATACCATTAAACTGCTAGTAAATGGAAGCATGGCTGTATTAAGCTCACTTGAATGGACTATTTGATCATACCTTTTCATACCCGAGAACAAATTTGTTACTGCTGGATTCACTCCAGATTCAGGCTCTTCTTCTTGAAACAAAATTATTCATAATATTTTATCCACAATAGAGAAATTAGGCCATTTCTGTATTTTTTTTAGCGTATTTCAGTTACTAACATCTGAAGTATATGAGGATGCAATTGTAAATATGGATCTTTGTGCATCACAGTACACCTGTCCCTTTGTCCTATCCTTCTACTATAGAGATGCACAGCAGCCCCATCTCCACTCTAATAGGAAAGAACAGCCATCTGATAACTCTTCTGCTGCTCATCTTCTGTGCTGTCTCATCACGCCTTAAAAGCTGTCACAGTCATTAAGGCCCCTAGCAGTGCCCAGGAGTAAACACCTAGGAAAAAATCTAGGAAACAAGGGTAAAGTGCAACCCCACAAATTGTTCTCTTAATTTGGGAGCTACCACTCCCTTAGAGACATCATCACATCAGGAGGTGGCACTTGGTTCTCATGTTATAAGAAATGCAAACAACTGTGCTATATTCAGCTTCTTCCACCCCTTGTGATGTTATAGACAGTCCCTTCTTTTCTCCCAAGCATCAGGCCCAATAATTAGCACAGAGAGCAACTTCCACCTCTCAAATAAACCCATCATATGCCAACCCTTTCTTCTCCCTCTGCCTAAACCAGTCCCTGTGGTCCCCCAACACAACACTGCTGTGCCAACACAGCCATGGCCTTCTCAGGACCACCCCACAACATGTATCAATATGTATCTGTGGTAAAAATGTCCTAATATCCAAATCCCTATATGGTGAGACATCAACCAAGCAACTGAAAGGCTAAATCCTGGTTTCCATGACCTAAGTAGACATCAGTTTGTATGTATGCCATTTTGGCTAAAGATTTCACAGCCTGCAAGGTTTCATCTATCTTTTTTTACTGATTAGAGTAGTCTATGGTCATCACATGATATAGATGCAAGAGATAAAGTGCTGCTTTAGCCTTTGAAAACTTTCTTGTGAAGTGGGATGTTATTTTCAGACCATCAAACTCCCACTCTAATGTTTTTTCCATAGAAGTCTTGAACCCCTACTTCACCAGTAACCCTTAAAACACTGAAGAGTATGAAACTCTGAATAAAGATCTTGTTTCACCACATACAGATAACTAAATAAAACTGGGTTCTTAATCTCTTCCAAATTTGCCTCATCTGCTTGCAAAGTAAAAAGAATAACAAAATAGAAGTCTTGCCTCTTTCCAGGCCACTTAATGACCCACTAGTAGAGAAATAACTGGTTTAAAGATACACTCTTGTAAAAGGGGGTGTATGAAGCAGCACATTAGATGGAAGGTGGGGAGATGGATTTATTCTTTTTACACAGTTTTTATTTCACCCATTTCCCAGTTTGTCTTTTTCACCACCAAGGTTACATAAGTCCTTTCCCTGCTAAGAACTGGCCTTTCTTTAGCTGGTAGTGCTCCAATTACTGTTATCTTTATCTCTAGAATTGCTAGAATTTCTTAGAAATCCTGTGTGGCATAACATTAGCTTATTTGGCCAATACTTTTAGAATATTTGTTTGTTTTTCTCAGGCAAAAGTATTCAGGCCACTCCACTATCTATTGCATGATAGCTGAGCTCACTGCCTTTATTCCAGAAGACATCAGGAATGACAAGGGCTACCCACAGGACAAACCACCTTCTCCTGAGCTGTGCTGGTGACCTGCCTAGCACAGGCACCACTGCTGTCACTGATGGTGCCACACAGTTCCTGTCCCACAACAGAGTAAGCTGTAGAGATACCTGAACAAACAAAGTTTAGTTCTCAGTTACATGAGATTGTCCAATGATAAATGCAGAAGCCGCTTAGACCCTTCTTCTTGTGCTCAGTTCCCCCCTCCATCTTCTTTACTGTATTTGTCTACTTAGAATCATTTTACTGGATCCACTGCTATGTCATACCACAGAAAAAATCAGTGTTTAACAGTAGTCCTAAAAGCTGAAGCTCTTGCATACAAATCAAGAGTTAAACCTGCAGTAGGTACAAATTGATATATCTCCATTGATTCCTTTGGATCTATGCCACTACTCTGGTTTTCATCAGGATATCTAGTGGGAAAATTTTCAGATGGGTTGTTTTTTAATACTAAGACATAGCAAAACAGTTCAGCCGTAGATCTCTTCCTTGGAATAGCCTTCATTTTGAAACACAGGTTGTCAGCTTGCTTTTAAAAAAAATTAGTATAACAGCCTTTAAGTTCACTCACAGGTTACTTTTTTTCTGCCTCTGAGGTTTTGGGTCATTAGGTTGTTTTTTCATTTGTGGAATTTTTTAGAAAGTTCATAATTCATATATATCCACACCTTTCAAAAATCACTCTGTTGTTCTAAAGGAACTTGCTTTCAAAATAAAGAACTCATCCACATGTCTTGTCCTAATGCTGGAGCTGCTGGAGTGGAAATCAGAGCTCCAGCCAGTATACTTTAAAGCTTTTTTCACTTAACAGACCACTTAGTTTACACGAATTGCATACTTGCTGGTTTCACCTGTCCAAATTGCAAAAACAAACATCTACAAAAGAGCCAAAGTAAAATCCGAGCATGCATTCAGAAGATGAATGACACCCAAATGTAGCTGTTTGTGGATGGAGAGCATTTACACTTGCATTCAGTGGAGAATTATCAATGTGACAGCTTCCTTTTGTTACTGCTATGTATTGGCTTTGATTGCAAACCACCACAGAGCTGAGGACCAAGAAAAACTTTCCCATTTCCCAAATTATTTCTGGAATACATGAAGGTCAAAAGGTCAGATTCTGCTCCACACCACATCCACCAGCCTGACACCAGTGAAGCAGCTGTCTTGTGAGAGTCAGGCTGGCTGGTGCCCAGTTCACTGAGAGATTTAAAGGAAACTTTTTGATAACCAGGTTACACCAACTCACCTAAGATGCTACTGGGTGGGGTGGGGGGGACAGGGGGAAAAAAAACCAGAAAACACCATACCACCAAATTCTACTTATGCTGGGTAAAATCTCCCAGTTTAGTAGTCATGAGATTGAGTGCTACAGGAGATCGTTTTAATAGCGAGTGTGTTTTTCTGCATTAGCTATACCTCCTGTATCTCTGCTCGCATGAAGACGCATCTCAAAGGACCCCAGTCTCAAAGGACCGTGCATTCTTTCTTTTCAGCCTCCACCACCTCATTTCAGATACTCCTCTTCTGATGTAACTGTGGCTATCAAAGCAACTCTGCAGCAGGCATGCGATCAGCACCCCGGGGAACATTGCAGCTCTGGAATCCCTCCCGATGCTACATATGCAGTTTCCTCAATTGCACTGATTTTTTTATTTTTCTCCTCCCCACCTTTCCTCAAGTTCTCTCCCTTCATATCTATTGCAAAACAGCAGTCTTTCTCCAATAAAGCAGGAAAAACACAGAGTCCATCACTAAATGTAAGCACTGGCTTTAGTCCTTCTGCCACTGGACGCCATATGTGCTTTGCATTTCACGCTCTTGTGTAATGGAGGGTTCAGGTGTTTCTGATGTTGCTGCCAGGCACTAAAAGCAGAGTGATACAAATGTGAGGTAAAAAGGATCCTTCGATCCCTAACTGCAATCTCAGATAAAGCTGGGAATTCTCCAGCACACACCAAGCAGCTGCTGCTGTGAACAGGCTCCAGGGATGTACTTTGGTGCATTCTTGGCCTGACTTAGTGCCTCATGCTAACTCAGTTTTCAACCACAGTCATCCTTGTGCTGGCTCATTATTACAGCACTATAAAAATAAAATGTTTGGACAGAACTGAAACTTCCTCCTAGCTGCCATTCTCATTTGCATAGCAGGCTATTATCCTGTATAAAGAGTGGCAGTTGTTTCCATCCTATGGTTTCTCTGATTTTCTGTCAGATTATGTTTCCATCTAATGCCCTTTGTGTACCTCTAGTAAATTAACAGGGCGGTTACTTGATATCTGAATAGCAAAAGTCATATTCAACTCAGCAGGAGTCAAGTAAAAGAAGCATAAGGTCTTCTGGATTTGATCTGGTTAATTGACTTGCTAACTGAGAGAACACTGAATTTTAATATTAACAATGCTCCTAAGTATTTGTCTTCTGTTTTTATGTTTCTTGAAAAAAATCGTATTATTATAACTGTTAGGAAAATATATATTTTTGTGTCATTAACAAATTTGTAGGTATTTGTCCACTTAAAGGCAATGAATTTGATTTGTATTTTAATTTAGGTATTAACAGGCTTTTCAGCATTTAATGGAGTGAGTTCCATCTGCCCTTGGCACATATATTTTTATGGAGTGTCACACA
Organism: Scytalopus superciliaris; assembly: GCA_013400415.1. Classification (NCBI taxonomy): domain Eukaryota; kingdom Metazoa; phylum Chordata; class Aves; order Passeriformes; family Rhinocryptidae; genus Scytalopus; species Scytalopus superciliaris. Next base: position 398,227 of record VXBX01009479.1, read on the forward strand.
TTTTTTGTTTTCTTTCAATTGCTAAATAAAATGGAGGGGAAAAGAAACAACTAAAAGCAAGACATTACAGTCTTTACAACTATAAAACTCTGTAGCTTGTGAAAATCTCAGAAAATGTGGGTTCCTCATTCCAGATCTTGCTCAGCAACACCCTTCCAAAATACATTCATTCTTGTTAAAGCCACTGATTCTAGCCACTCCAGTGAAGGTCTTCTGACCAAAATGTTATGTAAAATTTATTCCTTCATCTTTATTCAATGTTTTCATTACAGTTCTGGGCCTTAATGCCACCTTTGAGGCAGCTGATAGTTTCCAGAATCGTCTTCAAGCAAAAAACAACCAAAAAGCTTCCACAAACAGAAACCAAAATACAGAGTTAAATGAGAGCCTGTGTGGGAACCATGAACATCTTCTGTAACATACAATCTTTTAAGAATATACAATCTTTGAAAAACACTCCTCAATGATTCCCAAGCTGCAAAAGTCACCCTGCCTGGAGGTTCAGTTCCCATACAAAGGACACCTGGGGGCATATGTTGGAAGACACTCCCACCACCCTACTCTGACCAAACCCAGACAACCGAGATCCAGGCCTCAGGTCAGCCTATGCAGTCGTCATTAGGATTTCAGACAAAGTCCTCAATAGCATTATGACATTAATTCGCCAGAGATGCTGCAGTACAGTAACATCTTGACTTTTCCATCCTCACTGATCCAGAACAAAAGATATTTTACATATTACCCACATCTATCTATAAATAAATACAGTAATGAAGCTGCTTACAAATACTGTATTTAAAAATTTCATAGCTAGTTGGTTTTCAGAGTGACCAGACTATAATGGAATTAACTGCATTGAAAAAGAGAAACACGGTAACCATTCAAGTGAGATATGGCCTGAGCTTTTTTGCCTGGACTGCTTTTGTTTTCAAATAATTGTGTTTGCTTCTCAGAGCAGGTGAGGAATAGGAATGTGGAGAAGAGTGATCAAATTTCATCAAAAAAAAATACTGAGGAATAAAAGCAGCCATTACATTAATCCTTGTCTTCAGACAAATTCTATTTCATGTCAGCAGTTGGTAAAGGGAGTGGGTAAAAGGTGACAACAGGGTAATCTGCCCTTTCCATGTCCCTAAGCCTTTTGAAAAATCCACTATCCTTGTCTCTGCCAAGATTTATAACTTTAACCCTTCAGCTAATGTACAGGGGATACATTCTTTTCAAAGGAGAAAACCATGATTTCCCCATTTGGAAGCTGCCTTGGCACCCTGTTAACATCCTGACAACCATTTGTGTCAATGATTGCACTCATCCACATTTTTGACCTGCAGGTAAAACCTCTGAGTGTCTGGCCCAGAATCAATTCTCTTTTATCTTGGTGGAAAGATTTCTGTCAGCCATCTAAAAGTTAGGCACCTCATCCAAACAGGTGGCCCAGGCTTATGTGACGGGGTTCATCCCACCCCAACCTAAATGACTAAGCTGGCTTAATTCCAGAGGGGCCTCTCTCTCTGCACTGGTTATAGAGCAGGCTAGACCACTAGCTTAAACCAGACTTGCAGCTTTTTGACAGCTAATGCGAGATTAAATGAATCCCACCTCCCTGACTTGTGTGGTCTTTGGACAGCCTCCAGCTGCTCTAGCTCCATTTCCTTGAGTGTTCTGACCACTGCATACTGGCCAGAGCAGACTGTACCTACATTTTTGAGAAGATGCCATGGCACTATAGACCAGTGTGGCAGCAGTAGCATTTGTCTATTGAACCATGCTTGAAGTGGTCCTGAGGCAATTTGCAAATCCATGTTCCCTTTTTAGGCTATTTTTATACAAAATTTGCATCAGAGTAACTCTAACACCTTCATTAATATTATCTGAGATGTTGAGGTTACTTCTGACCTTTAGTAAAAGGAGCATAAAGCCAAAAAATTTTTGAGAGAGAAGATCAGCTGAGTCTGTTTTCATGCAAGTCATATCTACAAAATCTCTACTAAAAACAGAACACTCACTGACTTGAAAGCCATCTGATTCTTAAACAAATCCCAGTCCAAACAAACTGATCTTTAAATTGGACCTTGCAGTTCCTTTTGTAAAATCAGCCCTACCATTGAGTTACATCTGGTGAGCATGAAGTCAGGTTATTTTTTCTGTACATGAGTATTCCAGTAAGTTTGCAGGTGAACTCTGGTGTAATTTAAAAGCTGTACACTGAATACACTCTTTTCAGTCCCTGCCAAACTCCAGTTCACTGCAAGATTAACATATACACAGCATTCAAGTTGTAGGATGTGTCTGAAAGGACAATTCACCATAGTCCTTAGACCACAGCAGTGCCATAACACACCTTCCAGTCACCCCTAAATTTGCCCACAGTTAGGCAAACACTGAAGAGGGAGTGGGCTAGGGACCTAGTTGCTAGACCCTCTCCAAAGACAATAGAGAGAGACAAGCACTGCTCCAGGGTAACAAATCTTGGATGGAACAGAATGGAATGGGAAGAATCACCTCCTGGAAATGCCTATTCACTGTTCCCTGTGCAGGGATTGAAGACAACTATTTCAGGATAGACCTCTGACTTTTAGATGGCTAAAGTCTGTCAAGATGAAACCCATCCATCCCTGGACAGGAGAAGCTCACATTCCTGTTTTTTCAGTCAGCTTGTTTGTCTTTGCCCTGCAATGAACTCCCATTAATCTCAAAGCAAGTTGTGGCCGAGGAGTAATTTGTGAATCTGTTTTTTATCTTTACCACCTTTCAGCTCTCATTGACCAGCTTCCAGCTCAGCCTGGGTGCCTGGCCACGACCATGTGCATAGGCATTTTACCAAGCATGCCAGGACTCTTCTCAGTGTACGGAGCTCAGCCACCCAGCTGCATAGACACAGCCTTTGGCATCTCACTAAAGAAAGGGCAAAAGAAGTGTTATATTCCTGGAATGGCCTTGCTTCCTTATAAGAGTATCTCAAGGGGTATGTATTTTCTTGGGTTTTTTCTCCCTGGAAGATTGCTCACTCTGTTTTTATTCACTCATAAGAAAGGGAAGGGAAACAAATGCCATAGGGATAGGACGTGAAGAAGTGGATATAATTTGGTGAAGGCTGTCTGAGTGCTGAACACAAGTACTATTGGAGCCATAACATTTACTAAACTTTATATTCAGGGCAATACCCCAAGCTCTATTTTTTCTGTATTATGTTCGTCCTGGATATTAATAGCCTATATGACACCCATATGACCAAACAAATCTGGCCACTGTGGAGAACCCCATGGAAGTGGTTGATTGTGCTGTGTGTGGGCTGAGTTTATGAGCAGGCTTCAAGGAAGCTGTTCAGGGGTTTCACCGCCCTCCCGGGAGTGTCTTGCACAGCAGTTTTCAGGGTAGGAGGGAGAGGAGGGAAGTGAGACCCCCTCTGTGGTAGCAATACCTCTGGCTGCTGCCGGCCTGGGGCCAGAGTGGGTGCGGGACCTTTGCAGTCCAGCCCTGGTGCTTAAAATACCTGGCCAGGGGGAGCAGTCTCTACCCCTGAGTAAGAATTTCATTCTTAGTTTGCAAGTTTATTTCATTCCATTTTGTAGCAGTGAAAGAGTAAGACAAGCTGAAGTTGCTTATTTAGTTTTATTTCCTTTCATTTTGTCTCCTAAAACCTAAGGGCCAGTTAGTCTGTGAAGACCAAGGGCTTAGATCATCAGGCTTTTACAATTTTTTTTTCTCTTAGCAACAGTGTAGATGGCATTAATACTAAGATTCAAAAAAATATATTTTTTTTTGCAGTTAAGCAAGGCACTTGTTTTTAATCATTTTAACCTGGTTATTGAATTAAAAAATGGTTTGTGCATTGCCTTCCCCCAAGAGACCTTGGCTAAGTACTACTTTAGATAGCGGCAAAACACACAAGTAAGTTGCTAAAGGGACTATCCCAACACTAAATTTACTGCAGAACAAACAAATGTGACATAAGCAAATAGGTGAACTCCTGAAAAGGGGCCAGGCAGGGCAGACTCGAAGTTTTTTTCACTGGTTACTCTGGTTCAAAAAGTTTAACTTCTCAGCAAAAAACTAGCAGTTCATGGCCAGGCAGTAGCAACTAGGCATGTTAACAAAATAAGCAATTTTAAACCATTCAATCAAGCTAGCCAAGGGGAGTAGATGAAAAAGGCATTTTTAAAAGCTATTTTGTGCACTTAAAGTGTCTTTTTTTTTCATTCCTCTGGACTCCAGATTCCATCCAGGACAAGTCTTTGCATGTTACCGAAATCTAGATGAAATCTCAAAGACTGAAAAACTCTGCTGGGGGCTTAGGAGGAACTTGAGTGGTCATAAACCTTGAATGGGCTGCTACACCAGAGGAATTTCATTCACAGAGTTCCTTTGCCATTTTATGAAGTATCTTTTATTTACATTTTGTAACTATATCTTCTGCCTGCACTACGAAACCTCTTAGCAACTTTTCAACAATGAATCTTCTGTATAATGTGCTTTTTAAAGCTTCCTGAAATGAACTCTTCACACTGTATATATTAGATAACTAACATTGTACTAAAACTCTCTTGACTGCATGTTTTTTGGAGGGGCAGAGGAGTTAATTCTTCATATGCATCTCATTGGAATGTATCTCAGAATCATCCATCATATGCAGATCAGCAAGGTTGTCATGAATGAAGAAATAAGAGTTTTAAATTGCAGTCCTACCACCTGAGAAATAACCTGGCTTTAAGACTTAGCAGGGTGTTTGCATTCCTGTCATGAAACCTTGAACATCCATTTAAGGTTAAGACTGTCTGAAATACGACGTTCTGTGGGATTAGCTATATGGATCACAGCATGGCTGATGTATGGATGAAGTGGCATTTTCTTTATACCTTTTATGTTAGAAGAACACTGTAACTCTGGAATTTTACCATCTGAAGTGTATTTTGTTGACAGTCCAGATGAGCAGTGTTCGTGTCCTGTGAGCAGCAAGTTGAATCGTCAGTAGATAAAGGCACAAGTGTGTGCCATGATGTTGTGCCACACAGATAGACTTGGCTGGACTGGCTGCATTTCCCCAGGATAGTCAGACTGTACCCACTATCTATACAAATGTTAAAAAAAAAACCCAAAAAACTAATTTCTTAAGGTTATCAAAAGGCAACTATTTCTGTAGTATGATACTGATCTATTAATTATAGCATGTGTATTACTAAAATATTTCCACTTTTAGAAGTGGTTTATATGGGAAGTATATGGAGATGTCATGTGTAGGTAATTCACATGAAATGAGAAAAAATACAAACCTAGACACATGAACAGAACAAAATTAAAACAATGGTTCTGGACATCCCCAAGAAATTGAGTTCCCTCTCTGTATTGATTTTTCTTTGTAATCTGGAGTAGGTTTCTAAAGGCTGCCACAACACACAGGCTCAGTAGCAGCCATAGTTAAGCTCCTCAGGTAGTGGATTATGCCATGTTCAAACAGATTTAGATGTGTTCTGCCCTGCTCTGTTCTTGGCATCTGGTGCCCTGAAAGACATTAATAATGGTCCTTTTTGAGGTTTCCTCTTCTTTCTTCTTTTAATGACTTTTAATGTCCTTGTAGCTGTTGGCCTTTTCCAGATGCAAGACAAAGCATCTCTTGAATTTGGCAGAATAGAATGCAGTAGCTGGTTTTACTTTAGAGTGTTTTGTCTAGCTCTAGAAAGGAACACGCAGTACAAAACTGTGCTATTTGAAACTTAGTCTCTTTTCTTTCTTTTAAGTATGCACTTATTCCTGCCATCAGGCATGACCCAATATGAAAGTAGATGCTACTAAAAATCATCACCTCTAAACACTGCTTCTATACAGTAGCTGAGACACAATTCATACCAGCAGAAGGGCTCAGATATGCTCTTTAGTGTAGTAATTGATGACAAATATTTATAAAAACTATCCTAAACACAGGATGTATCTGTAATATTTCTTGCTCTTGCTTTCATCTGTACTCTCCGACTGTCTCAAACACCTCCATTCACTCCTCATGGATTTTAGGATCCTGTTCTAATCTGCTTTCTGCCTTTGCACTTTTTGAAGAGGGTTGAATTTCACCCCCTTCATGTAGTATGCTTTGACACTTGGTTGCTACAATAGAAGATGGAAAGCAATGCATATTCACAGCTCCTGAAACAAAAGAAAGCAGTAAAAGACATTAGAATTGCAAAACGTGGCAAGAAAAAACACATTTTTCCCCAAGGGAATGGAAGTACAATTTTTATCTTCGTGTGGAAGAAGGTGATGCTGCAGTCACCTAACACAATGATAAGATTAAAGGTTGATGATATTACTCTTAGGCAGCCTTGCGAAGGCGAAAAAGGCACCTGACAGTCACATGAGGAATACAGAATGGTGGCAACAGAAACATCTGCATAGCTGCCACCCTTGCTTGGAAGCCTACTGACAAAATCCAGATTTTTTCATGCTAGGTTACTTTTCAGCTGTACTCTGCTCTGCTACGCCTTCATAAGTCTTGCTGTTAAGATAGCTGCTAATTGTTTGCACTCCTGTAAGCCAAATTGGAACCCACAAATGTGTAGTCACAGCGTTACCTAAACAAGAACCAGTAAAGTCACCCAGAAACAGCAAAGAAGTCAAGGGCCATTGTTCAAACATTTGGGGGATAAGTAGCCATTGGAAATATTCTTAAATATTTGTTCTGACTTTTATGTTAGACCACAGAGAAACAGGGAAATCATAAAGATATATTAAGTAAAAGGGATTGTATTGCAAAATTAGAATAGACTAAAACATGTCTGTAAAATACTGTTATTATGCTACATTTTTAATATCTAAAAATAAAGCCTTGTTTATTCAGATTTGATGATAACATTGACTCACCTACCACGCAGCAAACCAAAGATTTCTTTAATGTGTTTGTTTTGCAGAAGTAACTTGCAAAACAAGAAGTCCTTTTAGTGACAATCACATGTTATAATCGCAGGAGAGCTGTCATTTTTCGGATTGGGAACACAAAATAGCACTTCATGTTTACCGTGTTCATAGTCATCAATCTAAGTACCCTGGAGTGGAAGACTTGAAAGGCTTCACATATAAGCTGCCTCATATGGCATTGCGTGTGTTTCCTCATTTGATATAAATAGCTTCTGCTTTCTCCTGAGTTGTTCTTTCCTCTACTTGGCTTCACCCCTTCTGAGGTAGTGGATGCATTGTGCTGAACTCTGCGTGATGAGGGAGGTCAGCCATGGCCATTTTAAGGTACATAAGCTGGGTCAGTGCATGAATCACACCATAAAGAAGAAGACAGTCTGTCCCTCAGCTTTTATTAAAAATTCTCACTAACTTTAGTGAAGCTTCTTGTTAACAGCAGGCTTTAGAAAAAGGCAACTGGACTAGACTTGTTGCTTCTGCTGAGAGTAAAGCTCCTTAAGACAGTGAGATATGTCCCTGAGGTACCTGCTGTTTGCTTTAGCTGTATATCCCTGCACCTCCAAACATTTCTGAGTAGTAATATAGTGTTTTTTTCAATTTCTTCTGATTCCTTGTGAGAACAAGTGCAGAAGCAAATAAACTGAGCTAATAGAAGGAAGATCATCACATTCCTTTAACCCTGCCTAGACCGAACTAAAATGGCCAGTGAGCCATAACGAAGAGTTGCATGACTGCAACTGTACAGCATTTGTCCCATGATGTAGGATGACACATGTGGAAGGGCCAAGTACACTGAAAGCAGAGAAAAGGTTTGGAGATACACTTAACCTGAGCCCAGGAGAGATGGATTCAGTTCCTGACTTTGCCACTGGCACCTTCTGTGACATCCAATAAATCATGCAATTTCCCTGTGCTCCAGTTCCTAGACATGACATCAGGATAACGCATGAGGACATTCACACAAAGAAGGGGCAAGCACAGAGTGCTTTCCCATTAGCATCTTGTCACCCTGCAGCTCACAGACAGCAAGTGACACTGCACTTAAGTTGAGCTCTATTTTTTTTCTTTTTTGCACTCTGTTTATTCACTCAGCAGCAGATCCACCTGTGCAGCACCAAGACAAGGTTTTGCAGGCACTAATGTACTATGAGCAACAAAGAGGACACACAAAGGGGCACATTTGAAGGCTACATTGTGATGTAGGCACACATAAGAGCCATGTTTGAGTTCAGTGATGTACCAGATTACTGGGCAAATGCTCATGCTTAGGGTGGCTGTAGCAGTGTCCAATACACAGAGCAGCACAGTGAAATAGGTTATTCAGGTTTGGCTCATGTCACTACACAAGCACCACTGCATCAGTGTCAGTAGTTGTTTGCACTAGGCAGGCAGCTCCCTCCTCCTGGCTTAACGTTACAGCTCTGAAAATAGATGTGGGAGTGTATAATGAGCAATTGAATCACAAAGTGACAGCAACTACCCCAAATTTGCAGGTTTGAAGAGGCATTGGCCAAAACACCTTCCCTAGGAAAACTGCAGCCCTGTGTGCTCGGAAACAGAGGGTGCACACACCCCTCCCCCAGCTCATGGGATGGGGCTTGCGTTGGAGCCTACACAGTGCCAGCAAATACGTGGGAGTGAAATTCAATTGTTGAACACCACAATCATCTCATTCAGTCAGAAAACCAGCCTTCAGACTAATCCTCCTCAGAGACTAGCTGCTAGGAAAGTTTCAGCTTGTAATGTTGTCATTTGGGTTACACACATGAAGACAAGAAAAGGAGCAACTCGATTTGAAGTGCTCAGCACCTGCAGCTCCTGTACATTTCACTGGGATTTCTGACTGCTTGACACTTCTGAAAATGAGACTAATCATTTCACAGCAGAAAGGGATTCTTTTTTTCTTCATTGTAACCAGAACATGCATATAAATCATATACAAACTAAAGGGGAGGGGGGAAGTGCGGAACAAACAAAAAAAGCTTTTAGGGCTGAAATCAGGCAGATAATTTGCAGCCCAAAAGTATAGTTATCATCACACAAAGATACAGATAGTCCACTTACAGTGCAATGTGGTGTTCCGCTGCAGTACAAAAAAGAAATTATACAAGTATGATTATTACTATAAGAAGCTATTGTGGCTGCATTACATTTAGAAGATTGTTAAATACTCATTTTAACTTCATCTTCTCACTAGTCTCTCTGGGATCTTTTGCTTTTTTATCTTTTCAAGTAAGTACAGACTGGTTTTTTGCCCTTTACAGAATGTGATGTTCAACTCCGTTTTTGTATCCCTCCAAAACAGCAACTTCTGATTTAAATGGCTCTGAGCAGGCATTCATAATTGAATTCCACTAAAAATTTTGAATAAAACCACAGATAGGCTGTTTGTTTTTTCAAGCTAAAATTAGTTATAGCCACCAATACAAATGGTCTGCATACATGCAGGTTTGTGTAGTGTGCTGCCCACAGCACCCGCATGGTGCCAGATACAAACTTAACCTAGTAATTTGGAAGAATTTCAACATCAACCTTCCTGATTTCCCTGTCTAGGGGCTTTCTGTGTAATTAAAGATTGCCTAGCTCTTGCTGGAGACCACCAGTGTATTAGGTAGTATCAAAATTGAGCTTTGGAAAAGTGTGGCTACCTGTATTTAGTGCCAGTACTCCCTAAGCTGTGAAAGAGTGACAGGGTTCATGGTAGGGAAGAAGCAGTTGCCAATAACAGGTGCCACTAGCAAGGCTTTGCAACTGCTTCACGGGATGATCTCAAGCAAACTGGGAAAGTGCTAGAGAAGGTTATTGGAAGATGCATGCAAGTTTTATTGGAAATGCTACACAGTTTTCAATACTGCTTTATCAAAATTAAGGGACATCCTAAAGCAAGGTCTGGTATTGCTTCATAGTACAATGAGCAATGTGAACAACTCCATATAATGTGTCTGAGTCTGAGGATGATCTCAGACTAACAGTGGCTGCATGTCTGTTAAAGGATAAGCATTCAAAATGTCAATAATAGGGGGAAAGTAGTCTTAAAAGAATATAATGCAGTTCCAGAAGATATTATATTTTAGAATTAGGGACCAATAGCAAAACTCTAAAGAATAAAAGCCTGATAAGTAATGGCAGTTTAGACAAAAATTCCTCAGAAGAGTATCTGCAGCCTACAGTACAAGGTGAGCAGTACCATGTTGAGGTAAAAAAAATAAATACACTGAAACTCAATGCTAAATTATGTATAAAACCTTAATTAATCTTAAGCAGTTCTCAGACAAAAAAAAAAAAAAACTAAACAGGAATGTTCTGTATAGTTCTCAGACAGAAAGATCAAGGTAAATAGAGAGCAGTAGAAAGACATCAAGAGAAGGCAATGAGTAGTCTCAGAGGCACACAGACTCTGAGGGATAGTTGAAGGAAACCATGCTGTTTAGGGAGAAGTCTGGAGGGAGACCTAGTAAAGATCAGACTGTCCTGGTCACATATGTGGGATCTCCATCACTGAAATGGCTGAGAGGAGATTGGACAGATGTTTTCTGACCAGATGGATTCCGTCCTTGAGCGAGGGACAGAACTCTCCATTGTGTTCTCCACAGTTTCTGTGGATGCCCAGTGCATTCCTAGTCAGCTGTCAACGCACAGGCAAGAGTTAGAAACTCAGCCTCCAATGACTTTTAGATGTATGTTACCCTCTGAAACCTGACAGAAATGCTTAAAATTATACCCTACTGCAAGTCTATGAACTGCTTGATATTCCACTCCCTCTAGTGTGGATGTCTTTATTCACAGTGACTTCTCAAGGCAGTTGTGGTCCAAATGTTCCTGAAAATAAATTTGTGTTTGACTCTAGAGATCCTTAAAAAATAAGCCCATATTTTCTCACGAATTCATGGACCAAGCCTTGGTCTAGCAGCTTCTTCACCATTAGAATACCTTATCAATATGACTTTATTTGTCTAATTTTTAACACGATAATTGAAAGCACAGTTCCTTGGACAGATGGATGCATGGTTACCCTAACAAGCCATTCATTACTGCTTATAAAAAATTTAGGTGGGAAAGAAGTTCTTCCAGGAATTCAGATGCCTTCAGACTGCAATAAAACAATAATGGCATCACAAGAGAGAGTGCAAAACCTGGAAAATTAACTGCACAGGGAGAAGATAACTTAGACCCACTTCACTGCTTCTGCCATGAGTGAAACTAAGCATAGACTGGCATGAAAATCCTCTTGCATCAAGGACACCGGGGCAACCAAGGTGAGAAAGGAGAATAAAGACAGCCAATATTGCCAGTGGGAGGACACGAGCACATTAAAATGGAAATTAGGCCAGTACCATCTTTTTGCACAGTACCAGTACTTTCTTTTCGAAAAATATCACCTTCTTATGTGGAAAGAGTCTCAGAGTGAACTTGTGGCCCTAGAGCTGCGAGGAAGAGAAGGTGAGGAATGGAACTGAGCTGGGGAGGTGGGACAAAGTCCTCAACAGGAATATGGGAGTCACAGCTCTGACTGGCTTGAGGCACACACCTCTGAGGGAGTGATGGCAGGGTCCAGCCTCCATCACTGTCAGTAGTTAGTCTGACTAGGGCTGGAGAGGTGAAACTGAAAAGTAAAACAAATTCATCAACCTAATTTTCTCTTAGCAGCTGCTACACTGCTCACTAGGAGAGTGTGATGTGTAAAGTACTTACATAAGCATTTATACAGACTGTTACCTAAATTATTACAAACAATTTTCTTTTCAGGCAGAAAAGGACAGATAACTACCAAACTGAGAAACTGTGAGTAAGTTTTTAAGTTTTCATGACAATATCCTCATACAAGTTGAGCAATGCTTGCAAGATACACTCCACTTCTATTGCAGATGGTGCTACTGCTGGGGAGCACCTTGATCCTCTGATCAGTAGAAATGGCCATTTCTTATCCTAAACTGATACAAAGATGAGATCACGGGAGCACAGGTTTTAAAAAAATCCTGTGCTGCCATGCATGTTACTTTCTTTGAATTTCTTGTGAGAATACAGCTGAATTCCTGTAAAGGTATAAGCTATTACCCATTTGGACTTCTGCAGTAAAGAAGGATATGCTAACATCACATGCACCTTCAGTTCATTGGTGGCTCCCAGCACAGCAAGTCATTTCTCATCAGCCCTGAGTCATTTTGGGAAGGAGTTTTGGGAACATATTCTTACAGACCTCTCAGAAGGCGTTAACTGGAGTAACCTCCAACAGGTACATCGCGCAGGTACCACTCAGTGCACATTCTGCAGAGGCACAACCCAATGACAGCAGGTACAGCCACAGTGCAAGTGGGAGCAGTGGGTATCTAGCACCCTGCTGTGCTGCTTTCCAGTAGGGAAGAACAAACCCCTTGAAGGTGTCATGATGTCCCCAACTCAATCTCCTTAGAAAAGGCACTTTGGTAGCACTTTTCCCCTTCAATTCTTCATCTTTGCCATTCAGGTCCCTCACAACAACCTGTAGAGCCTTAGTGCAAGAAGACAGCTGCAGGGGCTCTGGGTGGGACCCTTTTGCATGGGTCACCTCAGTCACACCCCAAAGGGTGCTTGAGGGCCACCCTGGTGTACTGGACACCAAGGACAAGAACTCTTTCAGTCCCCTGCTGTCTTGTCAGCTGCAGGGCAAGAGCTCACATTTTATCTCTGGAGGTGCCTGTAAGCATTGTACATCAAGGGAGACAAACTCCTGCATTACAGGTGTTACTCTGCTCTGGCTAACGAGAGAAGAGCCCAGATAGCTTCTTCTTAAAAGTATAGAACTCTCTAAAATTCCATGTAAAAGGACCTTCATCAGTACTTCATATTAGCATAAGTGAATTATTTCAGTAGTTCCATTAATGAGACCAATATCATGCTATTTTGTTAATTGCCTCAGAAAGACTTGCTCAAATAATGCAAAACTTACCCAAAATTACTATGAAGATCATCACATACTTACTGACTTGTTTCTGTAATCCATAAACTTAATTCTCCACAACTACTCAAGCTCCTCCTGGTTGTTTTCATGGCTTCCATGAATGCCATGTTGTATAAGGTGCATGAGCTGTTCAGCTATAGGATATGTTTTGAGAAAGCACTACTCATTATGCTGCAATATGAAATGTTCCCATTGTCTTGCCTGGCTGTAGAAGAGAATCAGTTGCTATGGATAATCAATACTGAGCTGTCCAATGTTGGATATATTAAGTGCCAGGTAACAAATAATGTCTAAACAGTCTATCAACACAAGCCATTAATAACTAATTGGAAGGCAGAATCAGTTCGTAAATGATTCATAGGCAGAAATAAGTTTTACTTGAAGTTGTTAACATTTAAAAGAGATAATGTGAGTTAAATTCTCAGCCACTTTCCAGGCTCTGGATTCCCACCCATTCATAGCTCAGTGTCTTTTGTTTTCAATTTTTGTTTTTTGTAAGAACCACAAGAAAAGGGTGTTTATGTGAGATAAGGCACCAAAAGGCTACATTCTAAGTGGTTTTCTGCCCTGTAGTGAACACTAATTGGAGACTAATTTTCAAAGACTGTAAACAAAATATTCCATATTGCATGAATTGCTCTGCAAAACACAATTTATGCAATTTTTAAAAAAATTGCTGCTGCAATACTAGTTTTTTAGAGAGTCCTGTAGTTGCTCTCCCTTCCCCTTCCAGATACAATGCACATAACTCCTGAAAGCTAAGGCACCAAGAGACACTACCCTTTGGCAAACCCCCAAAGTGTAATATGGGGAAAGCATTTATACCTGAATATACAAATCTGGCAAACCTGAGAGCAAATTCTGAACTCTAACTCAGGGAAACCCCACAGTGTATTAATTTCATGTGATGGGATAGTACAGAAATTTAATCAGCTTCTACTGGGAACACAGGAACTCCCATTTATTCCTGGGTTGAGTAGATGGTCTGTTCTGCCATGTATCTGACCCAGAAGCCACAGCATGGAGAGACACAGTAGCAAATATATCAGAGGCAGGTACAATTAATCTTATTATAAGTATTCATGACGCAAAATACCAAAAAGAACATTCCTTCCTAGTCCTAAACATATTTATAAAACTTTAAAGACTTTAAAAGACCTGAAATCCAGAACCTATAGTAATAGGTATGATAGGTTTTAAACATTTAATATTACGCAAAGATGACAACATTCTAGAATTATTTTTACAAGTATGTAGAGGTGATTACTACTTACTAGAGTCTACAGGATTTTTCCACAATGGGATCTTTGGCTGAGAAAATCAATTTCAAAGTCCAAAGTTTCTAACAAGTGATTAAACAAACCAGTGCAATGTCACTGTGAGATTCGTGTTAGCATTAGGATCATCACTGATAAATCCAGCTTTAACATGCTGAAAACCTCTTAAAGAAAGCAGATCAATGATTATTCTTCAAATATTTGTATAAAAGTGAGTATTGCTATGGAGAAAATTGCTTTGTTAATTTATTATTTATTCCAAGTTGTAAAATCCCTTAGGTATTAAAATGTAAATATTTACCTGGCCAAAAGTGCTTTTACTAAGTTTCTCTTCAGAAAAAAAAAGCAAAACAAAACAAAAAACAGCTATTGTTTGTTATGTAAAAATAGGAAACACACTGAAATACTTAACAAACTGGTTTCAGTTACCCCAATGCAGCCCAATAGGTTTACCATAAAAACTTTAGTCAGGAGCTGGTAGGAGATATTTCATTGCATTTGTGTGACATTCTTTAGCTGGTTTTCATACATTCCAGTTTCATGTAAATATATCCATGTAGAGCTAATGCTGTGGTACAAGTAAATGTTTGAGACTCTACAAAGATTAAAGGCATACTGTTAACCTCACTCTTGCCTTCAGCTAGAATATTTCCTGAATTTTTTGAAGCTTTAATGTATTTTTTTCTATAATTTAAGAGCAAAAATAGTTTAAATGGCTCTTTTTTCTGGAAATTCCTTGTCATTTGAAAGCTAGAAGCCATAAACATATTATAGGAATTGAGTAGCTATGACATTGTGATACTGCAAGTCTTAAAATAAAGAAGAAAGGAATAAAATTACCCCTTGAACCTCATTTCAATTCAAAAGAGAAAAAAAATCCCAGGCTTGTTAACATAAATAATATGTGCAAATATGCATAAGACAACAGCCCCTTGGTAACATTTTTCCCACAGGAGGGAATTCCTGCAAAATTGTAGGCTATGTGCAGATACTTTATTTTCTAAACAAAAATTGCATTATGCCAAAAGACATATACATTTCAACTACTATTAGAGTGTAATTAAATTATGTTAGTTATCTTTGTTTGCAATACAAGGAACAAGATTTCTGTTGAAAGCACAAGGCGCTCCTGAGTTAATATCCTTTCATCTCACTAAGTGTCACACTGTAGGTGGTCTGCAGTGCTTTCTTTATACAGAACTTTTCACAGGATTTGCTTAATTCAATGCTACTTTTTAGCTTTTGGGTCAAGTGAAAAAAATAGCAGGAAAGCCACAAGAGGACAAATTCGCCTTTCACTTACCCTGTGTAAATCCTGTTGAATGGGGAAAGCAGGACAAAAGCTGAATACTGTGCCTTTGACATAAGGAGAAATACAAATATTTCATGAACAGGGCAACAAATGTCTTTGAAAGTTGCAACAAAGTAAGAATTTCAGTAAAACTGCAGAGCCCATTATTTCCTATTCATTGAAAACATATGTTGATGCTGTTGCACATCAGAAACAATCAGAAGTCATTTGATTTCTTCTTTCTAGGACTAAAACAGTAGCTTACTTTTTAATATACAACCAATTGTTACAAAACATCTGGTGAGGCTGTACCTTTCACAGTTTATAGACAAATTCCTTCTTTAAAGGCAAATTGGAAAATTTTATGCTTTCTTTTCCCTATAAAAGTAGTATTTTCTCCAGCTCTGTAGAACTCCTTCGCCTTGCTTACTCACTATTTCCATGCTGCTGGTGTATGGATATTGTATATAAATCTTTTAAAAGAAAAAAAGAAAAAAGGAAAAAAAAAAAAAAAACCCACAGATTTTCTAGGACAAACTCTTCCTCTCCCACTCGTCACTTCCCACCTCCCCGTTTCTCTTGCACCTCTGTGTTGCATTTTGCTGCCTCAGCTAGTTGCCCAGGATTCCGCATAGCACCATCCATGGCTTGCACTGTATAACTATTAGCACAAAGTCTTCCATGCATAAAGAAGAAAACTAATGCCATGCCAAACACTTTTAGTGTAAAATGTGAGACTGCTTTAATTTAAGAAGGGGCCACTAAATTGTATATACTCAGAGGACATAAATGCTAAGAAATGTTATCCAGGTCTCTCTTACTGTATTAAATCTTAGAGAGCTTTCTGCAATATTGCATTTGCCTCATAAATCTCATTCTAGAGCCAAGGATTCTCATATCAAATGACCCTAGTATGATTACAAAAGTCACCTGCCGACTCTCTGACATACAGAATTTGAGTTTCCCAGAGGCTTACATAATGCACTGAGGCCCAATGAAGTAACAGCCTCCAAACATGCAGAGAAACTTTTTTCATTGTTAATGATGCCACTAAACTAGATTATCAAGGAAATATCCAAGACCCCCAGCCAAGTCTTCACAATGGCCAAGGCCAAAAGGGCCAGGAGGTCCAAAATGCCAGGTCTCTCCCAATGAAAGGAGCTGCCACTGCAGGTTACTGCAGCAGTGCTGGGACACCTCATGAGAAAGCAGCACACAGGGGCAAGGGAGAAAGCACACACTGTATATCATTGACCAGACAGATAACCCCAAAGAGAGCAGAGGAAAGCAAATCCATGAAGAGAAAAGTATGGGTTCAGTGATCATCCAGTAGCAAAAAGAAAAAAAATTCTGAAGAAAGAAGTTAAAAATTATTCCTAAGCAAGAAAGTACTAGTGGCACCAAATCCATGTTTAGCTGTAATGTGAGCAACAACCAGAGGATGTGGTTTCAGTAAAGACAGACGTTACGTAGAAGGATGAAGCAATGATTATCTAAATACAGCAAAAGAACTTACGGTTCCTGAAGGCTTGACATACACCAAGTTGCACCATAACTCAAAGCAATCAGCAATCAGCTCAGATATGAAGAAGCTCTGCTATTGACAATTTGCTCTTGGAACCATCTGAAACAGGTGTACATCAAGCAATAGTAATTACAGACAAGAGGAAGTAGCAATGTAATCTGGAATCCATAGATAAATCACAGCTTGTAACAATAGAGGTAAATCTGTGGTTTGTGTTTGATAGTTTTGAATGTGAAAATAAGGGGAAAAATAAAACAAAACCAAGAAGTTATGTTATAGGAACCTGAATGGAAGAGGAAGACCTTGGAAGAGGTGGTTCATCAGAAAAGGAAAGCATCCAATGGATAATGCCAAGAAGGACTGCGTGTTTCACGCCTTTTTCTTTTAGTTTTCACCAAAATAGCAACCAACAGAACTACAACAGCTAAAGTAAAGCTAAAATCCAACCAAACCAACAGAAAAATGGGCCTCATGAAAGTCAAGAAGATGTGTCTGAAAAACTGGCTCATACAAATTCTGAAGAATTATCAGTTACCTTTGGAAAGATACAGAGGACTGGTGACATGCCAGGCAACTGGAGAAGGGCAAGTGAGATACTTATTTTTCAAACAGATGTATAAAGGCAGCTTGGAAATAATAGGCCCATTCAGCTTTTAAGTCCCCTTATGGTATTGGAACAAATAATTTCCTGAAAATACACCAAAGAATGAAAAAAAAAATAATTAAAAAAAAAATTGAGAGGGAGAAAGTGATAGCAGATTTGTAAACTTTCCTGCAAAAACTGGCTAACCTGTTTTGTGGATGAGAGAAGGACCATAAGGAAGAGGATAAATAGTAAGTGTCATATAGCTTAATGTTGGTTAACATATAGTTTGACATTAGTAAAGCTTTTGACACTGCTTAATACAACATTCTTGCAAGTAAGCTCAAAAGTGTTGTAAGTGCTGTGGTTCACAAGAAAATGCAGAATCCGACACAGAGCAAATTTTTAGTGGTTCACTGTCAAAAAAAGGTGTATTGAATATCATCCAGTATTATCAAATATCTTCCTTAATTACATGTGTGATGGAGTAAGCATATATAGCCATAGACATATACACACATTACAGAGAAATACACTGATATATTCTTGTGTACTGTGTGTATCTGATCTAACTGCAGATGACAACAGTTGCCAAGAGCTGGAAGCTCAGTTAGGGATGGGACTGAAGTCCAGAATGATTTTTTTAGAAACTCAGTACAGGTTGCAAAAGATCAGAATGTGATTAAGTAAGGACAATTACAATGCTTCATAGGTAAGTAGAAACAACCAATTACATAAGCACAAATAGAGAATGAAAGCAAAACATGGTTATGGGAAAGCAAAAGCAGACCATGTGTCACCACATGGAACTTCTACCAAAACCCAAACCTCATTCTGGGCATACTGGCTGGAGGGGTCACCGTAAGGCACCTGAAGTCATTCCCCCACCCTTCCTGGCACGGAAAAGGCATCAAAAGGAGTTTATGCCCAGTTTGGGGCATCACTTTCTCAAGGAAAACAAGCTTTTGGTTAGACTATTATTGGAGTTCTGTCCACAGAAGTGGAAGAATTTGTGCTATTTTACCTGAGGGAGGACATGAGGAACTGTAAATTTCCACAGGGGAAATTCCGAAAAAAATTCTTGTGTTGTGGATTGCTAATAGCTACAATAGATTACTTTGAAAGGTTGCACTATCCTATCACTGTAATTACTCAACTTTTGGGAGAAGTATCTGCAAGAAAAAATTAAGTGAATTGGTGCTGACTTTGAGCAAGAGAATGAACTAATTGACATTGACATCTACTATAACCTCACTGCCTGGGATTTTGTATCAGGGTTTGACCATTGCAACTTATTTGTATTTATATCTTCTTTATCTGTGAGCAGGAGTCTGATCTCGTCTGACTATTCAATTGGCCCATTTCCTGGTAATTTTTTCTCTGGTACATCCATATACCATGTAGACAACCTCATGGACTTCCTTGTTCATGGAAGAGCAACATCTTTTCTGACTTTTTCAACCCATTCCAAAAGAACTCTAAAAAACAAACTATATAATCCAAAGCACCCCCTGCAGGGCCTGTGAGCAAGTGTCTGGTCCCCAGCCTTCACAAAGGAAGGCAGACAGTTGTCTGATATGCCATGGGAGTGGTTGATGGCTCCATGGTCAGCACTCACTGCTATCCCATTTCCTTGCTTCCTTCTGTGTTTGTCCAGCAGCTCCATTCCTGCCCAGCATGCAACGAGTTCTGAGGTGAAGCTGCCCTTTCTTCTCTTTGTTCACACAGTTGCTAGCAGGATGGCTCTTGAGAGAAATCCCCAGGTGCTGCAATTAATTCATTATTGTTGGTGATAGTGGCGTTAACATTTCCTGATTACAATTACACACATGCAGTGATTACATACATTCTTACTTTTCATTTGTTCAAAATATACATTGGAAGAGAGGTGATGTTTAATCTTTTCTAATTAACCTATTTGCAAGATTATTTCAGATTTTCAGGAATGAAATATCGTGTCCCTTCTGCATGAAGTACACCATTCATTTGGGGAAGGCAGAAATAAAGGAGGGACAAGGCTTATGTTATTTGTTGTCTTCTTTAAGTCTTCAGTGAACTCTTCTAGGGAAATGTTACTCTACTTGTTATTCTTATAGCAGACAGATATTAATTCCTATCTTGCATCCACCTGCTTATCTATCACATTACAGAGGGGTCCTGCCCACGTTTAATCTACTGGTTAAATGCCAGTTTAATTCTTCTATGCTGTAGGCCACAAGAAATGTGTTCAAAGGACAGCCCCTCATGTGCACACCACAGTATAAACATTCTAACGAAAGAGAATTTTTTGTAGGAGAGGGGGAAAGTTCCTTTGCTTTGAAAATAATGCATAAACTCTCACTAAAATGAGCCTTTTATGTATATCTTTATGTTTCTGATCTGGCAGCTTTGAAGAGCTGATATCATCAGTTTTAGAACCTGGAGTCTGGCCACTATTCTCTGAGACATGCTTTACAATGGAAAGGACCATTGGAAAGCACATAAAACAATACAGAGGGGGAAAATTCAGGTACTTTTCAAAGTCTGCAAACTTTTTATTCATTTGCAACCATTATTCCTAACATACAAACTATTTTGTCTCTTACTTACCCATACCACTGTCCTACTCTCCCACTTTATTAGGATACTAGAGCTACCAATGGCAGAGTTTGACTGCAATTTTACTCTTCCACTGGAAGCTCTTTGTGTCATTCCCACTGCATGATGCTGTGCACTTGTTCTTGACAGAGCTTACACGACATCTGCCCAAGTAAGTATATATTTCTTCTGTTCCTCTCATGTGTAAGTATAAAAGCACACTGGTGTAAGTCTGAGTGCAGTGAAATCCAAAGTCAACTCTCATGAGGGGTTCAACAGAGAAGGGAAACTTGGTCTAACAGTGCTGGTGACGCACACAGCACTTCTCACAGGAGTTAACCCCAGTCCATAGATTTAAGTCTTTTTCTACAGAGGAACTGAGGCAAGAGGCCATGAGGCTCAGCAAGCCTCAAAGATTGACCACTGACCTTCAAGGGAGCAAAGACAGTGCTTTTGAATCCCTTCCTCCCTTAACCCTTGCAGTTTACTTACCCAAAGCTGCAGTGAGAATCAGAGCTGAGTCAGGATTAAGGCACAACTGTTCCTACACACAAACTGTAAATCATGACTTACTACATGGACCCAGAGGGCAGCTTTCAGGTTTTGAGCCACAGGGCTCTCCAGGTCACCACTTGCACTAATGGACCCTGCTGGCCCCTGGCTGGGTTGAGAGAGTCAGCCTGATCCCAGCCCTGCAGACTCCCAGGGCTCTTCCTCCTGTGGCAGCTCACCCTCCTGCCACCACAGGGCTCTAAGGCACCTATTGTTCCAAAACTGCTCCAGATAAAACTGGAAAGGAAAAACTGAAAAAATTCACCACAAACTGAGCTGCCACACAGGTTTAAACCATTCAAGTGTTAATAAGATATTTTCTTTAATGAAAAGTTCATAATCAATTTCCTTCTCTTTATAAATCATTTCACAGGTTTCCAAAAGAGTAGAAACTGTATCTAAATGTGCTCCAGATGGTCTTGTGACAGGAACTCATTTTGAGGGTCCTGAGTTCTGAAAGGCACAGGTCCTTTTCTGTACATATTGGTCAGATACATATCAAGAGACACATAACTTTCTAAAGCAGTCTTTAAATCTTCCACAGACGAAACAGGAGACAAAAAATGGATCAGATGTCTGAAAACAAAATCTTACAAGAGGCTGAAGAAAGACTTCTGGGGTAATCCAAGGAGACAACTACTGAGTCCAGCAAATCACATTCTTCAGTGAATCTCAAAGGCCCTGGGACATGGACTGTCCACCTCTGCTGATGAACTGAATTTAAGAGTAGTAAAGAACTCTTCTACTTTGCACAATCAGCCTTATGCTGCTGAGCCTGTGCAAGTGGAAGGTCAGGCAGTGTGGAGCACAGCTCTTCTGAGCTCGTGCTCTAATTATCCCACTCTCAGCACATGCTTTCCTCCCACTTGCACCAAGGGGGAGGGATCAGCAGGCAGAGAAGGTGGCTCCATAAACTCAGTAGATCAGAGTCACTGTGAATATTCTTGGGATTTATAATTATAAGCAGCATCTAGCCTTGGGGTCACAGGAATGAGTCTCTGGGGTCTGCAGTCCTCAAATTTCAGAAGTTTGTCGTGTTCACATAATTGCTTAGCATAATGGACACTGGATTATTTTACGTGCAATCAACTTTAATAACAACTCTCTAATCCTGAGAGCCGATGTAGAGATCACACACAGCAGATTTCAATACAGAGCACTGTTCTCTTTTTCCTAAAGCTGTTTTATGTAGCCAAGCTCAGCTCAGAGCCACCAGGATTCTGGTCTTGCCCACCAGTTTGGCATGAACTCAGGGATGACCCAAGGATTCCCATATGGTTTTTTTTGCTCCACATCACACAGCAGTTCTGAAATTTGCAAAACCATCATATACTCTGTAAGAAAGATAAGAGGCCAGGTGTGGCTGGATTATTCTCCTGTCCTGCTGCTGGTCTCTCCTTCCCAGCCAGTCCTGCCTAGCACAGTCATGAGAGCAGCACAGGCACTGCCAGAAAGCTATTCCTCTCCTACATGACATCTTAAACTATCCAGATTTTTTTTTTCTCTCACCCAAATAGAGAGTCAAGACTCAGATGTAGACATCTCCATTTGTCCCCATGAGCCCCACACAGTCTCTGAGCTCTGACTCCCTGAAAACCCCGTTTCCCTCATCACCTTTGCTCCCCCTTCACTCGCAGCTCCTTCAGCCTACAGAAGCATCAGGCCTCCAAACCCTGCAGCATGAAAAACAAATGAACATGTAACCCCCACAGCTTACAACTACTTGGTGCTATTTTCTTCCACCTCCCATGGATAGCTCATAGCAGGGGCACTTTGTGCTCTGTTCAGCTCCTGCACACAGTCCATGTTGCTCTTTGTGGGAGGATTATGGCCTTTGCTGGTTGCTTATTTGCTACATGCAACTCTACGCAGGGTGGCTGACAGGATCCAAGCAAGAAATTAAATGGCCTGTGGTGCATCAAAGTCTGCTGGACAGCCTACAGCATTTTGCTTCAGCCAGAATTCAGTGTTATTAGTTCATTTATTTTAAGATCCATTCTACATGATCGTGTGAGACCAAATTATTCTCTCAGTTTCAGTAATGCAAATAGTTACACAGTGAAAAAGACAATGAGGGCTGCAGTCCTTGTTTTAACAGCAATCTTGTTGGCCCTCCTCAGACCTTGGACTCCCTACATCTCTGGTCCCTACAAACAAGCAAGGCAGAGCAGCCCAAAAAGCAGCCCTGAAAAGCAGGCACTAGGGGGGTGCAGTCCTCCTTACAAACATGGTCTAAGCAAACAGGGTCAGAGAAAACATATCTGAAAAACTGGACGGATCTGCACAAAAGCCCAAGACAAGCTGAGCTGCATCAAAATATTTTCTGTGATTTTCCAAAAAGTGCAGTTTAAGAAGTCCATTATGATTCTGGTCAGTTATTGGAATTTTGATTCCATTGTTCCATTGTCCTCAGTCAAACACTTTTTTCTCCCAGATCTCAACTAAAACTGCTCAGCCATGCTTTTCCTTTAATAATATTTATTTTCTTTTTTTTCAGAGCAAAAGTCTGCTCTTTTTACACTTGCTTTACAAGGCAAATTTGGCATACAGTTCAGTTGCATATCCTGATGTCAGTTTATTGAAGGCAGGTGCACACTTTAATATATATGGGCATAGAGACCCCCTTCTAGACTATAAAATAATACTGGGCATGTCCTAATGTGCAATATCTCTAATTTTTTATTCATAAACCTAAAAGTATGAGCTGTTCCTTTGCCTATACACATTACAATTGAGTGTGAACAGGCAGAGACAGTGTTAAAATGGCTCCATTAACATTTTTTCTAGCAATTGTCTTTATGTGTCAGTAATATGAAAAGGAAATGTTGCTGTGATTTTGCACTTTCATTTCTAACAAAAAAGAATCATGGTAGAAAATACTACATGGCAAAGTAGCTTCGGTTAGTCCAGCTGCCATCATTTTATTTAATCTGGAAAGAAGTGATTCAGCATGCTGTCAAACAAAAATCCTTCACTTACTATTTAGCATTCTTATTGCATTAATAGTATAAAATGGACAGTAATGGAGAAAAATTATGCTGTCTCTAATGGAATAAAAATGGTCCACGTGATATCATCCTCAGATCTATGCTATGATGTATTTTTTTTTTTTTTATTTTGATAGATCTATATTTACAATGAGATGAGCTGTGGAAGTTAAAAGAACACTTTTCACTTTCTAAATATAAAAAGAAAAAAAAAACCACCACAGATATTAAATTGTTTATGTAATTTCATTCCTATTTTCTTGTGTTCACTCAAACCTTTCTAAAGGCCAAATCTAGGCAACCCCGTTTAGCTGACATTGTGGCTATGCCCTGTGCCAGGCCATCTCCTGGTCACCTTGGTCTGATGGAGCATAAAGCTCTTTGTCTCTGAGGCACTTGACTATGTTCTTGTCCATGAAAAAAACAACATACAAGGATAACAGAAAGAAGCCACATGTAGGGCTCACCTCATTGTGAGATCAGGGTGCAGCTGGAAATGAGAAGTGGCCTAAACTCAGATTATGTCTGAAGATATTCAGCAACACATTTCTCACTGATTCATGGGGCATCTAAATACTTTTGTAAGCCTCTAAGGACCTCTACACCAGAAACTGAAGCAAGCCAGAGGCATGACCTTGGGCACCACAATTCAGTTTTCCAATCTACTAAACTGTTAGCAAGGTCTTGGATATGGATCCAGCCTGTGCCACCTAGCTGTCCCCCAGAAATTCCCAAAGTTTAGGATTGAATCTCATTGAGGGACCATATTCAGGAGAGAGCAAGAAAACAGCTCTCAATGCGTGGAGGAGAAGAGAGCAGAACCCATCTGCACTTGCCCTTCAGTGACAGGTATCCTCAGGCCTAGAGGGTGGCTCTGAGCACAGTTGCAGCCTGAGGAATTCAGGAAGAAGTTGATTTGGCATATAATATTTATTTATTTATGTTATTTAGGAGAAGAGGGGGTTAATGAAAATATGTTTGAGAGCTAGGAGATGTGACTGACACCAATAAACCCGTACAGTGGAATAAGGATCGGAAGAGATGGGGAAGGACAATGTGCCCATGAAGCTCAGAGAATAATGCAAAGCAGTTGACTTTACCTGAACACAAAGGGGACTGAAGGGAATTTTTGCCTTTGATAAATAGCTATCAACAGTTGAATGGAACAACTAGTGGTGTGAATGTCTCCCTGAATTATTCAGATGAGTATGAGGGGAGTGAGCCTGATACAGAGTATAAAAACTAAACAACACAAAAATTTTGAAGAGAACAATGGCTTAAAGTGGCTTTGACACACTCATTCTTTCCTAGAATCTGGGGATGCCCAGAGTCATTACAGTGAGTCATAGAATCACATAATCATAGAATATCCCATATTGAAAGGGACCCATAAAGATCATTGAGGCCAACTCCCTCCTCCTCGCAGAACTACCTAAAACTGTATGATTAAGAGCACTGTCCAAACACTCCTTCAGCTCTGTTTCAGGCCCTGTCCACCACCTCTGTGGTCTCCTTATGTCCAACCTGAACTTCCCCTGACAGAGTTAATACAGTGAGCCTATTATAGACACCAGTGATGGTATTGTGACTGAACTGTATATTGCAAATGCTGTAATTAACAGTATGATTTACATTAGTATTGTGTTTTCAGTATCATTCTACTAAACTGGAAATCCTGTGTAATATAAAAATAACTAATTTCATATTAAACATTACTCCTTCCATGTGTGGAATATCTCAAAGAAGCTGATCAGAGAGTATTGGACTCTACCAGGAAGATCATACCTTTTCTTTGAGCATAACAAAGACTGCAGCACCATGGAGCACCCTCTCTGAATTTGGGCTTAATTCTATCAGCTCCAAAGATGCATGCACTCCTTAATCCTTAAGTCATGCTAAATAGGGACCTGGGCCTCTAAGTCACATACACATAAATGTAACCTCACCAGTGCCAAGTACACAGGTGGAATAACTTACATGATCCTGCTGGCCACACTATTCTTGATACAGGCCAAGATGCCATTGGCCTTCTTGGCCACCTGGGCACACTGCTGGCTCAGAACAACCTACTTATCTAGAAAACAAATGGAATGAAGTGCTGCTGTACCATTGTAAAACTTCAGGAGTGTCACCATGAGGCACCTACTCACTTCCCTACCACATCACTTCTGTGCTTACAACTCCTTGCCTGCTGTACAATTCATGTGAATAATGCTAGAATCTTCTGATAAACCCTTGATAATATCAACTGTCAAATAATGAACTTCTTAAAAGAGCTATGCAGTTCAACATTTATTCTTTCCTTGAGAGCTGCAGCTTTTCTGGTTATGCAGATAATACACACAGTGAACAGCACAAATTTTTATCCCGTGCTTTATTACTGTCACATCACAACAGCCTGATGGAAATGTTTTACTCAAAAATCTCTGTGATACTGCTACTTTTTGGCTTCTTTTCCTCTGGTAACAGAATAGGTAATACTTCCCCAATATTATGTTAGCTGCTCCAGTGTTAAAAAGTGCTCTTGTTCTTCCAGATTTTTAAGTAAAACAAAAGGAATAGCAAAGATACAAAAATTAAAAATGTTCATTTTTTAAACTATCTATCTGAGGCCAACCAAATCAAGACTGGAAAACCTGTTACTGTGTACGTGCGTAATTCACGGGATAGAAAAAGTTACATCCTTGATCTCTCACCATTGATACAAAATGCAGAAGCTATTTTGTGGGCAAGGCTACCTTGTTGGTATCTTTGCTTCTCCATATTAGAAACTCATCCTCTAAATTCCTGTGAATTCTGTATTTGAAATTTTGTGCTATGTGGGAAAACGCATTAAGGTACCAGCCTACTCCAAGAAATGACAGTAAAATCATTACCTTTTCACTCTATCTTCTCCATGCATGAGTTTAGAGACATCTCTTCTCCATTACTGATAATGGGAGATGTTTTTCTATGTTTTATTCCTTTTATCACTGCAGAGGTCATACTGGCAAGATAGCTATACATCATTAACAGCATTACAAAGCCAAGCACAAGCTCCCACATAGAATAGGATGATAGAAATACAAACTAGAGACAATGGGGTGTCATAACTCAAGAATCTAAAAGGAGAGTTTTGCCTGAGTAATATTTGTCCTGGGGCTGAGGAGGGTCGAGACAACAGGACTAGTTTAGCTTTCACTCCCCTTGTAGATTTTATAGCTCTGAACGTCAGAGAGAGCTTCTCGCTTCACAAACTGGGAAGCTTTTGAATTAGGAATATGTGAGTTACAATAATACAAAATGCCAAGAGATCCCTTTAATCATTTTTCTAGTGAAAGCTGACCATTCCAAAGTTAGACCTTACACTGTCCTTGTCATCACAATTCTCTCTGCTTCCAGAGATGTTCCCATTTCTGTGCCCAACAGAAGTGTCAGGCAACAATGTCATGGGCAGCTGACCCCAGTTCTCACTTCCACTAAAAAATAAAATAAAAAAAAGGCATCTCACTCTTCCGTTCTGTTCAAACTCTCTCCCTTCCCTCCTTTCCACCAGAGTGCCTGGCTAAGTCAGTTCACAGAAGGGCCTGATAAGCCAGCACAAAATAAACAGTAAGATGACCAGGAGTGATAGAGGAGAGTGGAGGAAGAATGGACCTTCTCTTTCAGCAACAGTAAGATGTTGTAACATTCACTACCTTTCAGGGAACCATAGCCTAAATTAGATGGAAGAACTGGGCAGTGCCTATCTTCTTCCATTGATTCTAGGCAGATCCTAGAGCACTGACTTTAGTTCAAACATCCAGCTTTCAGACAGCTACCCTTAGGTGACATCATTTCCCACCAGTTCCCTGGGAAAGCAAGGCAGGGTGGACTTGCTTCAGTTTCATCACATTTTGACCAGGGACACATCTTTGTGTCCTTTTGAATCTGTACTCAGTAGTACTGCAGTGATAAAGAAAAGAGTAAAATATAAGTAAATATTTACAGAGGATCTTGGTATTTTAACCTCATTTTGAAGCAATCTGAGTGCAATTCAGGCATCCCCAGTAAGACACGTAGAGACCTGACTGTGAAGTCGAATTAGTTTCACTTTTTTTTATTTTTATTTATATTTTCATGGGAAAATCAAGTCCATACATTCAGAGTTGAACAAGGCCAGAGAAACAAATCCACTGTTTCAAAGGAGGAAAAGGCTAGTATCAGGAATGAAGGTCTGCTGACTGGCAGTGTGTGTGGTACAGTCAGATGTTCAACAATATTTACACATGGAGAGCAGGTCAGAAAGTCTGCAAGAGATGAAAAATTGTCCTTTTGATTGCTCCCTTCAAGACCACTGGTCTGTGTTCACTGATCTGATTCAAAAGATTTCTGTGAAAGTACTGGTGGAAAATAAGACAATAAAACACATCTTTTGTAAGTACACATTTGCATTATAGACCTGGATTGTCTAAAAAGGGAAGCAGAAAAAAGACCTGCATGTCAAATCTCTACCTCTTGAGGCTGTCTCAGCATAACTGACTCTAACTTGCTAAGCATCTTGGGAACCTAAACTCATAAAAAGCTGTTCAAGGCATTTTTATGCTCATATAACAGTAGATCCACAAAAAGACCATTTTCACCATGTATGTGAAATGAAAAACACCAAAGGAGAAAAATGTGAAAGTGATGGAGTTCAAGTGAGCAGAACCAGGTTAAAAAAATAGGTCCAGAAAATGAAACAAGTACATCTTGGAGAAATCAGTCTTCTTTTCTCTATAATCCAAGTTAGACTGACATTTTGAGGAGGTTGCCAGACAGTACATAGTAAGTGGATTCTCCTGGAAAGCCTTGTGTGGTGTTTTCTGTGACCCTTTCATAAAAGATATTTGCAAACCACTGACTGAAAAACTTCTGTGTTGTGGAGGATAACACCAGGCTTCTGCAATTCTGGTTGTATGTGCAAAAAGTATTTGTGATTACCTGTATCAAAAGAGGTCATTCTTTCTCAAAACTATTTCATTTGTTGCTAATAAACCATTGATATTGTTGAACACTGAAAATATCTTTACCTTCTAAGCACAAGCCTTTAAAGGAATCGTTCACAACATGCCTTGGTAATAGAGATTTTTCTTGGGTTTTCTCCAGCCATTCTCACTAATATGCTAAGTTCTTCCATCCATTACCTTAGGAATAGGCAACATGCTTTAATCTAGAAGGTGGTTTCCTGTCCCTTCATTATCTGGTTCTTTAGCAAATCTTTCTGTGTTAAGCTTTGTTTTTATTACTAACTGACTACATTAGGATTTAAAAATTTTGTACAGCCAAAGTAGGTGTGGTACTATTTATAAATCAAGGGCAAGTTATGCAGTTTTCATAAGGTGGTTTATATTGCATATTTGAAATCTGGAGGTGTTTCAGGAATGTATCATAAAACCACCTTCCATAAACTGTCTCTCAGGAAACAGTAATGATAACAGAGGCAGACAGATCTCACTTTAAACAAGTTACCTTGTACCCTTGATATACTAAATTTCTGGAATTTTTTTTTACCAGATTGAAAATCTTTCCAGCTTTTTGAAGTCTTATCAGTTGAGTTTTCAGAAGATTCACTTTACTGCTAAGATTTCCAAACACTCAACAGTGTGAGGCTATACAGCCATATAAATCTTGCCTCATAAGTCTTACAGATTTATGAAAATCCTAATTGTATACCATGTACTGGATGAAAGTAAAAATAATTTCATATCTAAAATAATAAAAGTATACATATTAATTAAGCTGCCAGACCCCAAAATGGTGAACTTGTAACTGTCAGAAAAAGATTTGACATCTGTGCATTTACTAAATGTGAACTGTAACTTTTCTGGATTTTACCTCTCATTATTTTCACAGAAAAAACGTGTGCAAAGCTTCATGTCTGACAATGTGGGTGTCAGAAGACTGAAAAGGGTGAAACAAATTGGAAAAGTAGAATGAAAATATATAAAAACCTGTAAAATTACTATGTTCCCTGACCGTAGGCAAGAGCTATATTTAGATCTGGTAACCATAACGGGATATTGGTCAGTAGATGAAGGACAAATTTCAATACACATTCATTACTTTAAAGAAATTACACCTTGGAGTAAGCCTTTTATATTGAAAAAGTACAGTAGTAAAAAAAAAAAAAAATAAGGCTTTTGTGGAGAAAGTAGTTTACTTAGCCTAAATCTTTTTGTGTTCATTTTGCAGTTGTTGAATATAACTGTATAAACAAGGAATGCCTTTCACAGTTGAGATTCTCCATTTTTTCCATCCTTCAGTGAACTCAGTTCACAGCATCATGACCAGTTCGTATGTGAAGAAGCCCTGGGAGAGCTCTATTTTATTTAACTATACTGAAACATTTTTCTTGCATGTTAAATACCCAAGGTCTAATAAAACCTATTTACCATCTGACATTTATCTCTTTCGGGTTTTTTTCTGGTGGGAGACCTTGACAGCCCAGAGGAATGGCTAGGATACCACAGATAAAACACAGATATTGATTTTTCACAAAGGAACATTTCTTCCAACTCTTTCCTAAGTATTTGAGTTTAATGTGTGTTAATTGCAACACAGCACACATATAGAGTACAGACTAATTATATTCCTTTACACAATTCTCTCCTTTTACATTGATCTCATAATCATTCTGACTACACCAACATCTACTGGAAACCATCTGCATTTGTTACATTAAATACAAACACTCATAAACCAGCCAATCTGAAGTAATAAACAAACTTTTCCAGATTCTTTTGCAATGGACAAGAACTACTCCTTTGAGGAACTCTGTGTAACTGTCCAGAGAAATTACATTATGGACTTTAGATTATAATGTATATATCAATACAACTTAAAATCATTATGTTATAAAAGACACCATGTTATAGCTGCTTAAAAACACTAATAATGAGATAGAAACATTAGAAAAAGATAAAGCTTCACTGGGATTAAATCTGATTCAACAGGTTCAATTTCCATCATGATGCACTTAATGTGGAGACAGAACAACTAGTAAAATGTCCAAAAGGAGGTGGTTTAGGTTTATCTTCCCACCTCTCTCCCCCCTCTCAGCCCTATCCACCATAGTCCAGCTTGAAGGTGTTGGTTTAGTGAATTGATATGGAGGCAGAGCCAGCTCAAGGTAAAAATCAGGAGCGGATGGTGAAGAGCAAGGTGGCAGCAAGGAACTGAACTCTTGTCTTTTGAGTAGGACAACCATCCTCCACTGTGACGCAACAGCGCCAGTTCTGACACAGTAATGCTGCTTCTGCACTACTACACCAGACCTGAGCCCTCAGAGCTTAGTTCCTAATAAAATCACAAAGACTTCTGGATGCATAACTTCAAGAAATTAAAATGCGTTTGAGTCTCAATGTGCCTTACAAAGAATTCACTAACCTTATACTTCCTTACAGATGGGGAAAATAAGACAAAAAATCACTAGGGTAGAGCAGGGACCAGAACTCATGTCACAAAAAAGCTAGTCCTGTCCTCCAACTGCCAAGCCAGAGGGGGGTTTAGATTGGATATTAAGAAAAATTTCTTCACTGAAAGGTTTGTCAAGCATTGGAATAGGATGCCCAGGGAAGAAGTGGAGTCACCATCTCTGGAGGTGTTTAAGACACGTAGATGTGGCACTTAGGGACAGGGTTTCGTGGTGGACTTGGCAGTACTGGACTAATGGCTGGACACACAGGGATCAGGGTGTGCCCTAAGACAGCTCTATTATTACTGTAAAGAAAAGGGCAGAAGTGTGTTGTGAAGTAGAAGTCAGGAAGATGCAGACGGAAGAATAAATATTCCCACCCTCTGAAGGACCAGACTTTCTCAAGTGAACAATGAAGAGATTTCTTCACCAAAGATTCATTCCACCAGCCACAGCTGATCATGTTTTAGGCCTACAGAAAAGCTTTTCACAGAAATTAGCTTGGAAAGCAGCAATCACAAGGTCATTCTGGTTTTCACACAATGGGAGTTTGAAAGCAGGTCAACAGCTGAAGTGTGACAGATAGTAGGGAAGAATGACAAACTCCACAACTTACCAGACTATAAAGCTTTATTAAATGTGCCACCTATTTTCAGGTTGTTTCTAAAGCTTAGGAAAAGCTGGCATGTGTATAGACAGTGGCACAGGCAGAAGGCTGGCAGGTTGACTCAACAGAAGTCCCAAGCCACAGAATGAGAGAAGTAACATATGGAAAAAGGGCCTGAGACACAATGAGGCCACTGCATGGGGGAGGTGCCTATGAGCAGGCAACAGCTGGGGAGGGGGATCAGTCCAAACTGAGGAGCAAAGAGCTATAGGGGCAGATGTGGCTTTTAGGTATGTTTTCAGTAAGGAAGCTGAAGGAATGCTGTTTCTGAGCGTAAAGGACTAATGAGCCCTTGAGTATACCATCCACCAGATTTCATGTTTTGGTGGGACTGAAGGACAGATGGGACCCCAGTGACAGATTACAAAAGGCAGAAATGCAAAATGAAGTCAGGGTCT
Organism: Scytalopus superciliaris; assembly: GCA_013400415.1. Taxonomy (NCBI): domain Eukaryota; kingdom Metazoa; phylum Chordata; class Aves; order Passeriformes; family Rhinocryptidae; genus Scytalopus; species Scytalopus superciliaris. The sequence continues at coordinate 430,336 of VXBX01009479.1, forward strand.
ATGAGGGGGTGCTTCCCCAGCTGATGGAGACTGTAAGTCATCAGGAGGATTCTGAGGAACCAAGTTTGGGATACTAACTACACCAAAGTGGAGAGTGAGTGTATGGTCATCACAGCATTTATAAAAGAAGGAGAAAAAGGAAGGACTCTCCAGAAATCACATTCCAGAAAAAAAAAACATTTTAAAAAAATTGAATATGCACCTTAGAAGGATACTAGGAGCAAGAGTGAGAAGGAGGTACAGAAACACAAAAGGTCTCAGAATAACAAGGAGACTGACAAAGTGCAAGCTGAATTTGACCTTGCAAAGAGAATGAAAGCAAATGGCCAAAAAACATTATTTCTATAGTAAAGAAGAGAGAATGAAGAAGTTGGCTATGTCTTGACAGGACAGATTCTAAATCTCTGAATAGTCTATATATTTCCCAGATCTATGTGAGTATCTTGTATTTGTTTCAGTGCAGCTGACAGTGCAGATCTGCTCCATGACAAAAAGGGAAGAAGCACGTGGTCATCAAAGTGGTGACCTCTACCAAGGACACAGTTCTGAGTGCTGACAACACCCCTTGTTATTCACTTAGGAGTGGGCAGGGTGGAAAACCTGAAAATCTTTCTTCTGCTAACATTTTCATTATGCTGAGAAAACTAGAACATAAGAATGCACACATAGCATGAGATTCTGGTAAATCCATCATACCAAAAAGTCCAAGAAAGTAGAAAGCTTAGTTCTTAATGTGAGGGGGGAAAGGAATGATCTAGACACTTGTGACCTGATGGTTTGGATTCAAAACCATGCGCAACTTGAAAACAAATGTATGAAGGGAATAATTAAAGACATGAAGATAAACAGAAGATGGGATAAAAGGTTACCTAAAGTATCATACCAGACTCAAAAGAACTTTTGTTCTCAGAGATTAAATTTTTTTAAAAAAATAGATATATGTGGGAGATATAATCTTTTTTTGTAAAATTAATCTGGAATAAGTGGGGATTAATACAAGGATTGTAAGGTGCACCAGGAACTAACTAAAGACAAAGAGCAAATGGGGAAGCCCCTTGCCACAAAAATGTTGGCTTGCTAAAGAAACTTTCTGATAACAGAAATTTGGAAAGCATTCTTATTAGGGAGGAGAATCTGAATAAACAGGAAGAACTAGATGACCTTAAGGAGTGAAGCAATTGAAATGGGATAATATTTAATGGTATCAAATGGCATGCTCTGTACCTAAGGATTTATAAACCAGATTTATGCAATAAATTAGGAGCACATCCATTCTCAATGTGAGGAGCACACCCTGAATGTGCCAACTATCCACAGGATCTGTTGCCAACAGATATGCAACATAATGCAACTATAACAAAGGTAGTGCAAATCTAAAATCTACCAAGGGCCATTCCTAATATAGTTAGGAAAGTGTCAGTGCAATTGCTAAAATTCTGGGAGATCACGTTTGGGCTATTATATACTGTCACAAGGCAAGTCCTCCGCTCTAGATTAGGCATCTAAAAATTAAGTATTTCAGTATGAACAAGTCATCCAAGACTCCTTTATATGTGGTGAAGAGAAATCCAGAAAGCCATTAATCTCAGGCTAAAATGGTGTCTAATACAAGTCTAAAGCAATGGTTTCTGGAGGTTTCTCTCATCTGTGGATACAAAGTATGAACACCTCAAACATGTGAAAATTACATGAATCAGAGTCAGGAACAGAGGCTAATGAGCACTGTCTGACCCTTTTCTCCAAGAACAAAATATACAAATTGGCTTGGCAAAGTCTGAAAATATAAAGATGCTTTATCACAGCCATGGTGGAAAAGATCTAGCCGATTTTAAGGTGAAGACTGGTGCCAAAGGAGACTAGCAAAGAAAGGAACAACATTGAATGACTTCATTCTGTCCCATGGTGCTACATTTAAACCTTGCTACTTATCCACTCATTGTTTAATCACACTTATGCTTTGCCAGCTATTTAGAGATAACCATTCAATAGTATAGACAACTTCATGACTTCACAGTACTTGCAGTATATTTATAGAGTACTCCTTCCTAAAGTAAAACACTGTGTACACAAAATTGTCCTAGACTAGCCTGTTCATATTTGTCAGTGGCTGGCAAACCACAGTGTTTGTCAGTTTGCTAAAGTCATCTTTGTTTTGCCATTATCTTTCTTTGTCTCTCCTCCAGACACAACTTGGCTAAGATTCTGGCTGAAGCATCAGTACTAAATTGTTATGAAAATTACTGCTTAACACACTCTAAACAGACATATTGTCCATGACGATAAACATAAATCTTTGAAAACACCCTGCAGAGTAAATGACAGAACTTCAAGTAAAACTGTCCTGCTTGGTATAAGGTTATTCCATTATTATGAATTGTGTATCAGCACATATGTTTCTCAAATACTCTATGTTTTTGCACATATGTTTCTCAAATACGCTATGTTTCTGCATTATTTTGCAATCTTGTGACCTAGTCTAACATTAAATCATAAAAGGTTCAGCATCTGAGTTTTATCCTTGCCTGTAGAACACATATGCCATTACTGTTTCATAAACAGGAATAAAACATTTAAACCCTCATGCTATATATCTACATAGCCACTTACATTCTGCCTCTTTCTTAAATATGACATCTAACATGTGACATTAAGAATCATTAGATTCATGTATCCTTTCAACATCTAATGATTTTCAGAAAGAATAAAAGGGGACACTAGAAGATTTGTTTAGGATCACTCCCTTCCCAAGCTCTAATCACACACCTGTCCTTCTTTGACCAAAAGACTGGGACTGAATCACTTACCTCCTGTACTTCTCTTGTGTTAATGCAAGCTGAGATATAAAATCAAGGACAAAGTCTTGTTTCTAAATGTACAACAGAGCCCTTATGATGGCCCCAGGGGGATGGAAAATTCCCAGAAAACAGACAATGTATTTGCTGTGGTAGCTTCAGTATTCTGCCTGAGAGTGTCTATGTGCCACCATGCCCCCATGGAATGGCTGACCCATAAAATGTCTGCCAACCAGTTACAACTGGTGGATAGCAGAGCTATTGCTTGACCTCAGCAGTAACAAATGCAAGGTATGTATTCTGGATTTTTTTAGAAAATCAAGCATTTGTGATTGCAGTGTCAAACTCCCCTGATAACTCCTGAAGTCACTGGCAAACTTCAGCCAAATCTAGAAGAGCTTCCAAAACAAATTATGTTCTTGCAAGTCTGTGAGTGAGTGGTAATGAGATTAAGCAGGGAGAGCCCCAGGGTTGTCCCTCTACAAGGGGAAGGGCAGGATGGCATTGCAGGGGAACTGCAGCATTTTGTATGATTTACTGGAAAGTAGCAACCTCTAGATGGGTATTCTGGTATGCAAATTCCAGTACCACCTTTTACTCTTGGAAGCCAAATTCAGATTTGATCGGAAAAGATGCACAAGAACCAGTCAGCCAGTGGAAAGATCTGCTTGGCTAGAATCCCCTGCAGAAAGCTCCAGTTCAAGCACAGCAGGCACCAGCACCTTCAGTGTGGTCTGTTTCTCCTCCTTAACAGCAGAGACGGAAGAGCAGAGAGTGACCTCCCTGTGTTAGCATCATTCTTTGGTATGGCCACCCAGCTGAATCACAGCAGGATAGATAACCAGGTAATATGAATACTACTTTCCTTTTCTTTAAAAAAAACCCAAAATTCATACCCTGATTATGTTTCCCCTCAAGAAATAACTCTCAGTCACTACAATTATTGTAGTTTGTTACAAAACTGACTTCAAATGCTACAGCATACATCTGTGATATCATTTCAATAATGGCAATTATGGAAGATTTCTAAGTCTTCAAGGTCTAAATCCCACTATAAATAAATTAATACAGAGGAGAAATCTTTCTGTACTTCTGCTTTTAATGAACAGTCACTCATTCCTCTTTTGTGAAATGCTATGAGGCAGCTGAAATTGACTGGTTTTCAGAGAACGGGGTACAAGATTTTTGCTTGTTCAAGGAAACCCTGTTTTACAGTATCACCTCTAAATGAGCAGATTCCAGAAGAAGGATGCCTAATTCTCCAGTTTAATGTGACCAGCTCTTGGATGCATATAGGTGTGTTTAAATTAGGCAGACTTCTCCAGACCTGCAGAAAATGGAACACTTCTGTGTCAGCTGGATTCTCATATGATCACACTCTTGGAAGGAGGAAAAAAGTTTTATAATTTCACACAAATATCTCTTTCTGTGGAAACTAAACATAAATGGTTTAGCAAACTGAAATTGCTGTGAACACCTCCGGTTCAGAGCAGACTCCTGAAATTTATTACAAATACCAAAGGCCAAAGGGGGATGAGCTGCACCTCAGAGGTGGAAGGAATGAATATCTCAACACAAGTCCAAATTAACATGTCATCTACACAAATTAATATCCCTACTCCCAGAGAGAGAATTTTTTTGAAAGGGAGGGAGAAGGGGTGCTATTTTGATTTATAGGGATACTTCAGAATTCAGGGCTTGATTGCACTTTAGCCATGCAAGCTTGTTTAAGATATCACTTCTTTCAAATATTTCAGGCCTTCCTTCCTTGAAAGTTCACATCTTCATAACGACATCTAGTAATGCTTCATAAAGTACGTGAGAACCAACTGAGATAGAAGTCCAGACTTCAAACACTGAGATTAAGATCATTAAGACAAAAAAACCCCCCATAAAGCGCGTTCCTCTCCCAAACAAAACACCGATCCTTCTTACTTCCTGATTTCCTAATCAAACACAAGTGAGGGAAAACAACCAACGATATTTATATCCGCACATTGGATGCCGCCCTCTGGGCAAAGGCCTGGCTCCTTCCCTCAGGTGCCACTTTCCTGGACCCGTGTCAGGCACTCGAAGTAAACAGGGAAAGCCTTGGGGAGAGGCAGCACGGGGCAAGGAGAGGGCTGGTGCCGGCATGCTGGCTCTACACCTGCCTCACGCCCGGCACCTCTCCCGCTCCCTGCCCTTTGTGCACCCAGGCGTGACAGGCTGGGTGTTTCTCTGAGCTGGTCATATCTCAGCTCTGGAGGCGGGAGGCTTTTTCTGCCATGTGCTTGCACAGCACCCAGCAGGCAGGTGTCTCAGCAGGGCTGCTGGAGTGAAAACCTGAAACCAGCAAGTAGCAGTGGAGCTGCACACACTCATCCAGGGCGTTTACCCTCTGGGGGGCTGGTGATGTTAAAGTTCAGTGTGTTACCGGGGAGTTCCTCGAGTGTCACAGGTCCTGGCGTTGACAAATTAGTGTCTAATCCTAAAGGTGTCTCATTGGTTTTCAGTATTAGGCCCTTAATCTCCTTCCCTAGCTCAGGAATCTTCTCACCCGGCACCCAGAGAGATCATCAGTCATTCCTTTGCTCAGAGTTACCAAACAACATCCAATTTTTTAGTAAGATGTCAAGGTGTCTGTCTAAACATCTTCTGGTTTTGGCCTGAAACTGATATGGGTTGAAGGTCTCCAGTTCTTCTCTAAACCCTGACAGTTAGCTAACAACAAATAAAAAACAGCCCAGTGATTTACTGTGTCGATCCCACATTGTTGTGCTCTGTGTTTCTTTAAGAAAGGTGCGAGCATATGTGTAAGAGTCTTGAAATACAGTGGTTGCCATGGCAATTATCTGTGTTTAGAGAGTGGAGGGGAGTAAAGTTCCATGTAAGTGGTCAGAGTAGAGTGCAAGTTAAACATGCCTCTTTGCAGGTCTAAATTATGTACTTTTCTCTCCCTGCCCCCCGCCCCAAATATTTGTGAAAATATGCATAGATTGCCTGATGAGCTCCAAACTATTCTTGCAACAATGCCAGGTTCCCACCCCCCACCCCCCCAATATTCCCACTCGCCTGTAAATCCTGTGAGAATAAAGCATAAGACTGCAGAATTGCCCGACCACGCTCCCTTCCAGGAGTTCACTTATCTGGTTCATTTCACCTTAATGGGACTGGGTGCATTACTCTTACAAAACTAACAGATCAAAAATATAGGTATTGCTAAATGGCTGTAAATTTAATGGGAAAGGAATGTTGTATAAATGTAAATCATCGGGACAAATATCCCTTAGCATTTATACTGTGCTTTACATTTTCTAACTACTTTGCAGATTTGCTGCTTTTGAACAAATGTGCTTTGTGCCTGGAGCTGGATGATCTATTCTCCATAAACCTTTGTCCTCACATTCTCTCTTATTTTCATTTATCAACATAGATTTTTTTTTTTCCCCCCCCTTTCCTCACCTACATGATAAAGATATGATTCCCAGCCTCCACATGCATGCACGCAGGTTGTGTAGTTATTTGCCAGGTATCCACTCAGTGCTGACTTTAAGACCCTTCACAGGGCTCTTTTACTTTTGCATAGGAATATTCTAATGCTTAAGGACAGTGATCCAAACTAAAATTGTACAGCTGATGGCTGCCTGCTCCGATTTCACAGGAATAGTGTTCACTTCAGACTTCACAAAATAAATGGTGATTTTCAAAGTATTCACAGGTGGGACTCCATTCTGCCACCTCCTGCATGCAACTTCTCCCCCAGAAAGGTCTGTGTTGATAACAAAACTACAACACATACCTTGCAGCAGGCCCCATGTAAGTAGCAACAGTAACACTAGAAAGAAGTAATTTTTAATGTTTATTTAGAATTCACATACAAACACTGACACACTCCACTTGAACATCCAGCAAATTTAGCAAAGGAATTGACACCATGACAGTTTGATATAGCTGCTCTTGAAAATGTGTTGCTAGAGGCTTCTTTAAATATTAATGGTAAATTGCAAGATGGAAATATGTGATTAGGTACTTTGAAAAAAGTGAATCCTGAGGCTCTGCTGGTTCCCAAGTAGCGGTTAAGTAAATGAGCCAAGGGTTCCAGAAGCTCTGAACTAAGGAAATGGAGCTCTATTTACTCCTAGATCCAACAGTGAATTGGATAACACTGAAGTCACTTCATTCCTCAGTTTCCCTCCTTACCAGTGTCTTAAAAGTTGTAATAATCTTCCTCTGCAAAAGAATGGTGTGTTGATTTAAGGTCTTTTAAGTGAGGTCAGGTCTAAGCTCTACAAAAGATTCAAATTATTTGGGCCTTGCCTCAATGTGTTTAAATCAGTTTTACACAGGCAATTGGTGATATGGATAAACACTTCAGTTGATGAGGCAAGAAAAGCCAAAGATTACCAAAATACCACCACAGTTAATTAAGGTGTGTGACTAGCATGATGCCTCCACAGCAAGGTTGGGGGTTTTGGTAAATATAATGCCTTCTGGTAGGTAACATGGAAAGGAAGGCATTTTAGGAGAGATCTAGGCAAGAAGAGGGTGGTGAGCAGGTGAATAGATGTGGGAAAGGTCTTTCATGATTAAGGGTGTACTACTACCAGCAGAGTAAATATGCCATACTGGCAAATTGTCTCATTTGCCACTCTGCCAGGGACTGTATTTCCAGACCCTGAAGAATGCAAATCAAAATCATCACACCAACTACTCTCTTGCAAAGAAAGTGCGGCACTAGAATGAACTTCTTTCCAAGCTAAACTGCTCCAGTAATACAACCGGTCAATTGAAAGGCTCTGCCAAAACCACCATCTCAGAGAAATCACATTTTACAATAATGCAATGCCCTTTCTTCCCTACCATCTGATTTACTGCTCAGCTATGGCTCTTCAGATTACTTTATATATCTAGCTGATTCAGTGAGCATGGGAGCATGATGTAGGCTCACTGGACAGTCTGATGAAGCTTGGTGGCATTGCTTAGAGTATCTCAGAGTGCATTAGTTGCTTCTCAGGGTCAATAAAGACCCTGCCCCATAGATCCTGCTGTCTAATGGTTCTATAATTACAGTAACCTTTGTGAAAGCTTAGCAATAAATAGCACTTTCCATGAGGCTAGTTCTGTTTCGAAAAGTAATCACTTACATATTCAGGGGATGACTGCTTTCTCCCTAAGCTGAAGTCACACCTTGTCCTCCAATTTGTTCCCATAGCAGTGCACAGCAACCAGCAATATTCTAGTCTGTGGTTTAACCCACTTTCTGAGGACACAGGTTAAATCTGTATTGTTCTGCTCATGTATATGCACGGGGTCTGAAAATATTCAAAGGGAAAAGTGCGAGAGCATAAGATGGGTAGAAAAAGATGGTGTGTCAGAGAATAAAATCGGGACACTGTCCTGGTTACCAGGCAGTCTCCCCACCAGCTGGGGGTACCTCAGACCTACCAGATCCATTTTAATGAGGTGGGTTAGAAATGCAGAAGGTGTCTTGGAGAGATAAAAAGTCCATCTCATCTCAAAAGTATTCTGCACATTGATGTGATTCAGTGAAAACCCGTGTGGCTAACTGTCCTCTTAGACTCAGGAAGGAAGGTTTATGAAACTCACAATGACAGCATTATCACCAGAACACGTGTGGTCTGGCCCCCTCCACCACGAATTCCATCCTGCCATGCTTGCCAGGACTGTGGATCAATTTTAACTTTAGTTTACCCTCGCACTTTCCCAGCATACCCAAACCAGGGATCAACCTTCTGTGAATTCTGTGTTGGCAGTTAAAACTCTGCTGGATAAACCCAACAGTTCCCTTGCTCACAGGAGAGCCTTAGGAGCACTATTTACAGGCAGTTCAGCCCTCCTTACGACGCTAGACAATACAGAAAATATTAGCTATTACAAAATAACCTGTAGATAAGACCACAACATGAAGAATCTCATATTATTTCATTAACTATCAGTTTTGTAAAGTTATGAGCATTTTGGCCTGATCTTGAAAAATAACTATAGTGTGTTCTGCAAACTTTGCAGCCTTGTACAATAACTTTTTTTTCCAAGACTCTTCTCATGCTTACAAAGTGGTTTGCTGGATTGGGCTCCAGACGCTTAGGTACTCTGTGGTTCATTCATATGCTATAATGAGGTTAGTTTGTACTAGATTTTCAATTTAGTTGTAGAGCTTGGTCCATTTCAGTAAACTTTCTTCACAGACTAGGTTATATAATGCTGGAAGTATGACCATGAAACAATGACTTCCTGCATTTCAGTCTACTTTAGAAAAGAAATAGCATCTGTCATTTGTAAATTTTAAAATAAATTAAATGCAGGAGGAAGGTATTAAAGAGAAACACCTTAAAACAAGTGGGGAAACTCAGTCTTTCATTCTGTGAAGAGAGTGTGACAGCATATGGTAGATAGTGGGTGGTTGTTCTAAACATAACACGTATGTGTCCAACCTAAAATGTTTTATTGGTTCCTACTTATGAAAGCAGCAGCTAAAAATGACTGATGACTGTTCTTTCTATATCAGCAGCGTGTAAAGGCCCAAGGAAAAGAAAAATCTGACTTCAAATTCATAAACATTTTTAAATAGCCATAAAACTCTGTTTAGCATACTGTTTTTTCCAAAGTACTCCAAGCTTAATGTTTCCTTTTTGTGAAACCATATGACTACAATATTTTAAATTATTACTATTATTTCCAAATAATCCTAAAATATATTCAGAAGTAATCTTCCCTTCCCCCAGGGTTACTGTAGCTCTCACTGGGACAGTCCTTTGAGAGCCACAGGTATCTAGCACTAAACTAACCCCGGTTAGTTTAATACCAGGGTAAGTGCAAGTCAAGACTACAAGCCTCCCAGATCTATAGCAGAAAACAACTTTTCCCCATCATCACTGCAACAAAATATCTCATGAATATGAAGATTTTTCACAAAGAGCAAAATCTCACCATTGTCCCTTAGTTTTTCCCGTCTGAAATTTATTATCATGGAAGGAACTGATGCTGAAACTGGGAAATCTTACACTATGCCCCAAATAAGTCCAGTTTGTTACTAACCTGTCCTCCTGTGGCAGCGATTTCTGCATCTGAGGCCAGCTGCCAAGCATGCTCCCTCTTCCTCCCACACAAGTTTCATCTTTGTGGTCAGCTGTTTCTTGGAAGCTGAGGAGCATAACTGATATTGCAACTACCAAGCTGTGTGCAGAAATGAGCTTACACAACTTTGTGAACATGCTTTTCCTGTCCTCTCCACCCACCCTTCTTTAAAGCTATGTATTTGTTGGTAAAAACAGGATTCAGGTGTCAGTTGCATGGGTGGAGCTCAGGTGTTTCTGCAGACGTGTGTCCTAATCCCCCTCTGGGGATCAGACTGTGCCCAGGTGACTATCCCCTCTGAGTGAGCTCACCCCAGTGGCAGAAGGGGCCCTATGCTTGAGGCCTGCACCAACAGCAACACTGGTGTTACTCCTGGTGAGGGATCTCTCAGCCTGGAGAGAGTCTCAGCAGGTAACCTGCTGGCTGGGAAACCAGGGAAGATGTTGCACGTGTGTGCATTTTGAACCTGTCTCATCTCTGAATTTCACCTCACATGTAGCTGAGTTCCTTTGGCTACTTGGGGTTCAGAAAGCCAAGTCTGCTCTGGCAGGTGTGGGATAATTCCCTAAAGTGCTGGTTGTGAAAAAGACGAAACCCATTTTGTGACTTTGTCCCAAAACAGCACAGCAAATTTCAGACAGACATGACCTTTGGAACAAATTCAAAACTCTCTGGAGTTTGTGGGTGGTTTTTTTGGGGTGTTTTTTTTAGTTGGGTGGGTGGGTTTGGGTTTTTTCGTTGTTTTTCATCAATATGACCCAAGTCCAAGCCTTTCCAATTAAAGAACTGCAGGGCCATTCATCAGACAGTGCCTCACCCTCAGTAGGACTGGCCTGAGAGCTGCACAAAAGGATTCTAGGGGGAAAATTCTGCTTTGTGTTTACACAGTCTTACCCCTGCAAAAGGAGAAAACTCACCCAACCTGCTGTAGTAATGACTTACATCAGAATTAGAGCACAAGAAAATCATTCGTGTCTATCCTACCATGATTCATCCAGGTTTGGAAAATGAAACACCTCTGAGGCACTATGTCTTTTAATCATTATTCTTCTAAGAACCTCAAATCTTCTTATTTGTAACTTTAACATCTCCAGCCCCATGCGTGGAAATTTTATTGAAACAATTTTTTTTATTATTATTATTAAATGTTGATCTAACAAAACCTTCAGACAGCTTGAGTTTTATGAATTCTACCCATCCTAATTTCATTATTTATGAGGTATATAATCTCAAATACTTGTGCATGCTGCTTAAAATGCCTGTGAGATTCTTGCCTCAAAAAATGCTAATCTATGTAATACACAAATCTCTGAGTGAAAATATGCTGATTACTGGGGGGGGGGGGGG
>VXBX01009479.1:441616-474116 GCA_013400415.1 Scytalopus superciliaris
CAGTCACAACAAAGACAAGTGTGGAAATTTGGTTGCAATATCATTCTGTGATCCCTGGTAATACACAGGTATGGTAATCATCTTATATATTTTCCTCCAATTAATTAGACAAATTTAGTTTTATATAGCACCTTTCAAATATTTTATTGATGACAAATATGTTTAAACAGGGGATATCTATGGAGCTACTTGGGAAACTATGTAGCTTTGCAATACACTGGGGAGAGAAATCCTGAGTATACAGAGCCAGCATTATCCCTACCTATTGCAGCAACTGGGAAATCAAGTCACTTATGATGCAGAAGGAAGCATCAGGTCACAAACACCTCAAAAGGCTGAGGAGAAAAGAAAGGTCTTCAAAGAGTATTCATTTTCTTAGAAACTAATTCCCCAGTTAATAATATTCAGTGATAGGTAAAAGAATCTTTTCCTTATAAAATTCACTATACTTTGGCCCTTGGTAGTGCAATTATGAAAGCAAACAGAATTCAGACTCACTTTATTATAACTCAGAGTGGTTAAGCACAAAATTTCCAGTAGGGTTAGAAAGATGGTTTTTTGAGAGTACCTGTATTTCTGGCAAAGAATTTGCTCCGGTGCTTTTCTTTAACAGGATTAAAGGAGTTGTTCTATATTAACAGTTTTATATTTTGATGGATATTAAAATTAAAGTAATACTTTATTAAATTTTTGTAATATAGTAAATGTAATTAAAAATGTTGTAAATTAAATGGTTTGGAACGAAAATCTGCATAACCACTGTCAAATAACATTTTCTTTAAAAATAAAATTGCAGTTTTAATATATGATATTTTGCATGTCTTATATGAATTTTCCAGTTTTACTGTATTAAAAGACCAAGGAAAGCATAGAAAGTATTCTCTTTCTTTGCTTTTAAAGCATTTTGGTCTAACTAGCTCAAATACTAATTTAAACTGCATGAAACTGAGAGAAAATCACTGAACATCTGCAAACAGAGTAGAACTTCACAGGTGACATTTATTGGATGTCCTCAATACAGCACAGCTATTATTTTCAGTGGGAAAGGTTACTAATCAGCTTAAATTGCCCAACTGAGTGAATGGAGTCAGCTTCTCTTGTAGCAGTAATAGTGGATGAGGCCTGACATAGACATTTTATTTCCTTTCAATAGATTTCTCTGGGATCTAGCCATGACTTATTTAAAGTGGGAGTACTGACACAGTTACAATGAGAGAAAAATCATTTCACAGTTTTATTGATTGGACTGTCAATAACACTGGCAGAAACAAATTAACAGAGCAAGCATTTAAAAGCTAGTGATAACAAATCATGCACAAAATCACAAATTTAATGATTATTTAATGATAAACTGCACAAAGGAAATGCATTTTATTTCTTCTACCTGGTTTCCACTGAGGCACCTAGTGTAGTGCCATGCTGAAGATCTACGTGGGTGGGGTTGAGACAGGCAAAGAATAGGCTCATGGACATACCAGTGGGTTATGCAGGTCAAGGAAGCTGCAGACCCAAGGAAGATAAGGGATGGAGTTTTGCAAGGCCTGCTTTTGGGAATATCTCCATGCAGCACTGCCATGGTTGCCTTCAGCACAGAAAAGGAGGGCATGTTAATGAAATTCACTGCTGACATGATGCTGGGAGGCATCTCATGTGCATAAGAGAGACTTTCTCCTTCAATGGGCAGGGACCACTCCGGAGGTCTTGCCTCCAGCTGTGAGAAACATGGACACCAGCATTTATAGCGGGCATTGTGGCAAGGTCAATGGCTCAGAGGTTCCAGTGTATGTCTGGCTGCTGCCTTGGAGATGAGCTACCTCCTGCTTGTGTTTCTTTTCTTCTTTCTTTCTCCTGCTTGAGCTTCTTGTCATAGATTCTGCCTTTCACAACATCAGTTCTTCCTCTCATCTTTGCAGCCAGTTTGGTCGAAGAGTGCTCAGACATAACTGACAGGCACACAGATGAGTGTTTGTGTCAGTACTTCCCAAGCCCTCTCCTTTATCAGGTACTCAGAGTGAAGCACATGCTTAAATATTTTACTGGATCCAGGCCCATTCTCACGCACATAAACCAGACGGGGCCAACTAGAAGTGGTCAAGAAATGACGGGACAGTGCTCACCAGAAAAGCATGTGAATTGCCATTAAACAGGCAATAAATTGCAAGAATTCAAAAAGCACCAATGCCATAATCCAGCTGTTAAGTGACCAGGTTCCCAGTATGCTCACACTTCCAAGAAAATTTAAAATACGGACATGAGGCAAGCAGTTGCTTAGTGGACTGCTGAGTGCACACGATTTATGTCTGAGTAGTTAGTATTATATTACACTCACAAAGTAGTATCCAAATATCAGCAGCTGTGTCTTGTATCCATTATTTCCCTTCTCCCCCAAATATAAACCCTCCTCACCTTTTTAATTAGAAAAGCTGTTTATTGACTATGACATGGAAATATTGTACATGTTGTTGTCTAAAAATGCCATTATTAAATAAGCAGGAAAATATGTTTGGTGGTAAATAGAGATGACCTTTAAAACAATGTCAAGCCCACACACCCCATGATTTGTGCGTAGGTATGTGTTACTTTAAGTCTCTGTATATTACCAGTAACGTGACATAGAAAGCTGCTATGGAAAGTATCTTTGGTTAAAGAACTGCAGGGTAAATAAATAATTAAAAGCTAAAATGCATAGCCAACTTACCTAGTAAACTACTAAATTCAAAGCTGTTCATGGGAGGACTGATTTTATATTCACATAAACATGTATAAATTTTTTCTTTATTCAATCATGAAAAAAATTTTATAGCAGTTAATTGAGGTCAGGACATCTCTTATTTTCTTGGCTGACTCATCCATCACTTGTACAGCAGCTTTCTCATGCATAACAGAGGAGCACTGGTGTCACGCAAGAAGAGAAGTAGCACTGAGAAGCACAGGAAGAGAGACTGATTTCACCTGTGTAAAATAATCTAATTTTTCAGAAAACATCTACAGAAAAAAATACAAGAGTGCACCCTAGCCTTTCCCCAGGCCATTCCAGGGAAATGCAGTCTATGTGGTGTCATTCCAGGAAATCAACAAATATTTTTGCAGTTGTTGTTGATGCCATTTGTTTCAGTTTCATTTTGTATTTAGAGAGGAAGGACTAAAAACAGAGAAGGAAGAGAAGGAAACATTGTCTTTAGGGCAAAACACTTACTTTGAGTGCTAAACTATTTCATTAGTATCGTGAATATTCTTTCCAAGAAGCCCCAGCAAGCTGCTTTAATATAGATGCAAATACAATTGGGTAAGAGACTCTGAGTCACATGTTTCACAGGTTGGTGGCAATCCTGAGTCTGTAAAATTTTTCCAAGAGTTACCACAAGGATATCCAGCCACAAAGCCTGTGCTGCTAGGCACCTCTGCCAGCACAGATTGCTATTCTTGTCAAGAATATAGTTGTAATTTGATGGGCCTTTTGTTAGCTGCAATGGGCAGTACCTGTTTTATTTGTTTTACTTTAATGTTTTTTAAAGATGTGTACCTTGGGAAACATAAGGCAGCTTTTTTGCCTTAGATGTTGTGTGGGGCTCAGGTAAGGGAGGGGACTCTGCCTTCCCAGGACCATGAGCATGTGGGGAAAGCATGGGGAAACATGGAACGAGGCAGCCAGAAGGTCAGGAGAGCCACGGATTGGTATTCCTCATGTGATGACACTTTGCAAAGCCCTGTTTTGGAAAGCATGGCAAGCAACACGGACCAGGGATGAAGGATGGATGGATGGATGGATGGATGGATGGATGGATGGATGGATGGATGGATGGATGGATGGATGGATGGATGGGACTCACTCTCATGACACAGAAAGGCCATGTGGTGAACAGTAAGGCTGTATGGTGTCACAGCACCTCCAAAAGTCACCAGTGGTATGCAGCCAAGCCTGGAGGAGAAGGTTTTAAGCTTTATTTTTAATAATTTGCCTGTTACCAATCCTGTTCAAAATAAACTGGACTTTGATTTTAAGAGCCATTTCCATCATTCTGCTGTGCTCTGTCTTAGTGAAGGCTTCTAGAAAGCCTGATCCAAAAGCTCTGCCTGAGGCAGGGTCTCACCACTATCACTCTCTTTTGCAGATCCCTGGGCTGTGCAACAGTGCTCAAAAAGCACTGTAGGGATGAAGACATGGGAAAGCAGATCAGGCTGAGCTGCAGCACACCTGGGATTTAACCAGACCCTTATGTAAGGAGGGAGTGCCAGGGTGTGCAGGTCCGCGCAGACAGACTTCGAGCTCAGTGTAACCATGACGCAACAGCTAAATGTTTTACATGATACTTGTACCATGGGAACTGCACACAGAGGGCAAGGGTTGATAGGAAGAGGTAGCAAGATATAAATAAATAAAGTTCTTATTTTGTAACTGTGAGAAGTTTGTGGAGAGAGGGGCGACAGCACTTTCTCATAGCGAATGTCCAGAGGGCAGTTCAGGGCAACCCTTATCAGGTTCTTACCTAGAGACCTGGTGGAGAATTTTTCAACTCATCAATTCTTTGCTGGGAAATAGTGATTTGGCAAAATCACTGTTTTTCACAGAAACTTACCTGTTCCGATTAAAGTTTACACAGAAAGGGGCTCTGAAGCACTAGATGAAATCTGGGGACAGAGGAAGGGAAAGAGCCCTTGCAACATGCTGGTATTCAAAGCATCCAGTTAGCAGGAAAAAAGGTTTGGCTTAGTCTAGAGTAAAAGTTTGAGCACAAGTTTTCTTCCTCATGAGTGAGTCCAGCAACAACTGTGAGATCCAGGAGAGCTCTTTTTCAGTGTTTTTCCCAAGAAAAGGAGCAATATATCTTGAGGATATGTCAAACTGGAACTTCTTTTAAATCTCAGAGCTTCATGGGATAAGATCATTTCCCAGCAAAGATATCCAACCTCTGGGGTAGTTTTCTTTTCACGCTGGAGCGAGTGTCTCTTTGACTGGGCACCCAAAAGCCACAGACAGACCATTCCCCTGAGACCATGCTAGCTGGGGGGCACACGGACCCTCCTGAGGTGTGTGTCCCCAGGTCCCCACTACTCTCCAGATGCACATAGTGGCAGTAAATTTTCTGACAGCTCTACTTGGGCAGTTTTGAATGGCTGCAGGTCACAAAAGGCCAAGGAGGAAGAGCGTTAAGCTATAGGCTGCATCTCAGCAGAAGGGGTAGGGGAGCTGCTTGTACTAACCCTGAGACAACGCAAATTTCCTCCAACTTTCCCAGACTTAAGAAGAAAATTTGGAGGGGTGGTTTCTTGGTTCTACAAATTACCTGCATTTTGAATTGGCCGGCTCTTTTGGTGGGCATCATGAACTACACTCACATGCAGATGAGATGAGCAGAAATGAGTCATAGGCATGTGGTGTGCTTCTCTTCTCCTGATGAACTTCTGCTCCAGTGGGAAGCACCAGCTCAGGAAGGGGCAGAGAGGTAGGAGCAAAGTTCGGAAGCAAAGGCCTACCTTCCAATGTACAGCTCATGGGAAATTCAGCAACAATCCAGGGGCAAAGCTTGAACCTTGATTTCTTCAACAGCATAAGCTGCGAGCAATGACACATGAAGGGCCGCCCATCCTTCTGTGTCTGTGTGCCAGTTATTTACCTAATGAGTTTTAAGCAGTCCCATGGCCAGCTATCATGGTCTTCAGTTGATAAACAGAAAATATAGAGATTCACAAAACAGATTTGAAATACTGAAAACCAGCTGGTCTAAAATTTTTTGCTTGCTCCCCACCCAGACATTTTGTTCTTCATCATGATTCTTGTCTCAGTCACACCAGAGATTCTGGACAATGCAACCATGTCTCCCTATGACCTTTGTTGCCCTTGCTGAGGACTTTGCTTCTTCTGCCTCACACCTTGACACCCCCAACTGACTTCTAAATACCCCAGTCTTCGTCATTCTTTTCAAACTCCACTTCCCAGCAGAACAGCCCACCACAGCCACTAAATGCCATTGCTTTTCTTCTAGAAAAACAACCTTCTCTGCATATCCTTCCTGTCTTAAGTTTCTTCTCCACTGCTGCTTCCACACCTAAATTTTTTGCCTGTTTTGCCTCTGCCTGCACTAAATTATACGCTCTGCTGAGAACAAGACCTCATTTTATTTGCTTTGTAAAGCATCCACATACATGGATGGAGCTGTATAAATAATTAATACATGCCTTAATTTAAAGATTATGAAGAAGAAGGTGGTGATTGCTGCAGAAAGATTAATGTGAAAAAAATAACTCAACCAGACTATAATTTTCTCTGGCGACATATGAAAGAATTAACCCAAAGGAGGCCCCCTTAAGTACTTTTGCAGATAGTCCAATGAATTCCAGGTATGGCTTCGCTTTGCATTCTTCATTTTCCTCTTTCTCCCAAGACATATCTGTCCATCTTACATGTGAGTATACATATATCCTTGCCTGTTCCTCTGTGGATAGCTTCTCCATGCCATTTCATGCTGCAGCTACTGCTAAATAGTGTAATTCTTTTCACAGTGCAGGCAGGGTATCTAAAGGGCTCTTGCAGAGATCTCAGGCTGTACAGTATACAGCTCTTGAAACAAGGTCTCTGACCTGCAAGCTTGCTGATCTTAGGCTTCTTATTTTCTAAATGTATCCTCAATCCTTGTGCTCAGTTCCTGCTGGGGGTTAGGACAGGCAGATAAGCACAGGCAAGATCTGTCAGCAAGTGATGCAGACACCTCCACAATAATTTGGTTGCCCAGAGTTCTGGTCAAGTTAATGAATCTTGGAGAGGGACAGGACTCATTAACAATCAGTAGCCAGCCAAGTGACACTGCTTTCCAGATCCTAAACTTCTGTACCTACCAGCTTACTTGGATTCACCTTGGATCTGCCGAAACCTTACGAGACTTGAGAAGGCTCAAGTGGATGGGAGCCGCGTGTGTATCAGAGTGGAGATGTTTTGCCCCCCAACCAGAAAAACTCCAAGAATTCCTGGTATGGCTGTTCAGTGATCACTGACAACAGCAGAAGTCCCAGCCTTGCTTTTTTTCCTGGGGTCAGCCCAGTGTTTCTTCTGCACACAAAGCTCCAGGATCAGAGGCTGGATGAGCTGAGGGGGCTGTGAAGGAGGGGACACAGAAAGGAAACACCTGCAGTCGAATCTAGGCAGTCCAACACAGCTGGGAGGGGAAAAGTCTCTTGTCACCCTTCAGTCTTTCTAGCAATACCTTACCAGGAAAAAGTAATTTTATAATGGCTGGAGTTTTCCAGTGCCAAAAGAGAATGAAGGAAAGATACTTTAAGATCAGTCTTGCACCAGGCATCATGGTAGCACCAGCCGAGTAGATGATGTATACTTTCCACACATGGTAAAGCCTTCACGCTGAGCAGGACATAAGTGGTCTGGGCCCTCAGAGCAGGTAAATGAGCATATACAAGCCTGAGGTTTTATGCCTAGGATGGTATGTTCGTCCTGGTAAGGACGGCAGGGTGGGAATTTGGGGAGAGAGTACTCAGCTGGATCAGGTATGTCAGTGAGAGGCAGTTGTGCCTTGTCTGATGACTATGATGAAAAGCAGAGGACAGGTGAACCTGGCACTGAGAAGGGTCAAGTCTGGAAGGCTTCCAAGTATCCAAACAATCCCTTGCACCCATTTTCCTCTGGTTCCCTACGTGAGCACATCACTGCCAGTTCCTGCTTTCTGTTGGTGCCAGCTTGTTCCTGATGGAACAGTAAAACGTGAAACTAGATACAATAAGGGAGCACAGGGAACAGGCAAAGCACTGGGGACTGCTTCCAGCTTTGCTAAAATTCATTTGTCTGTTTTCTCCTGCAGACTCTAGCACATACAGACACATAGCGCCCATACACCTTCCTGGGCAGAACAGGGGAGCAGATCTTGCTCTAGGGAGCAGGGATGGGTGGCACCTGCCCACCTCCTGGGGACATCATCACCACAAATCTGTCCATTTCCTGCCTTTTGTGAGGATGGAAGGAAGCCCAGCACCTCACAGTGGGGTTCCTGTGAGCCTTTATTTAACCAGGTGCCTGGTAACTCACCCTCTCCCTTCCGGCCCCTTTGAGGCTCTCATTGCTCCAGTGTCATAGCTTGCTTTTTTCCTCACACAGGGTTTTGATCTTCCTTCCAGATCTTTCTAGAACTTACTTCCAATGTCACAAAATAACCTTCAGTACTTTGAATACAATAAATCATCTAAGACTGCTGACTCCACTTCTTGCAGAAGACATTCACCTTTTAGTTTCAGTGGGAGCTGAGGATATTTAGCACTTTGCAAGATCAAACCTTAAAAGCAGGCTTAATGGTAGTGCCAGAAGCTCAGCTTTCTCCTTTGGTTTACATCAAGTGATAATTACCATTTGTTCTCTTTTCTATAAATTTGCAAATCTTCAAGGATACTGGTTTCCTTGCTGGTGTAATCTACCCCATTCCATTTATCAACCTATTAAAAAATGGTGGGTACAGTAATTTCTTCTGTGGATTAGGTGTTTCAGATAATTCCCAGATACTGCTTTTCTATTTTGCTGATTTCTGTGCTCACCTGCAAGCTTTCCTTGATCCCTTTCTCTGCTTGGCTCCTGCACATAAAAAGGGAGACTCAATTGCCCCAACACACATTCCTCAGTCACAGTTTACATTAGCGTCTCTCTGCTTATCCTGTAATTGCAGTGCATGTACTCTGGCCCTTTGCGTTCATGTTTGTGGAAATCAATGTATCTCATGTGTACCTGCTTTATCTATCATAACACCAAGAAAACAGAGACACTTTGAAGTACACACTTGGAAAGTGCACAACCAAACTGTGCATAAATGTGATGGTTAATCACTTCATCCATGGGTGAAAAACGCTGCCTTGAGAAATGTTTGGTGAACAGGGCATTCTGTGTTACTACTTTTCAAGATCCAGAGGACAGATTAAGCTGTGAAGATTGTTCTTACGTATAATTTTTGGCCTTTTGGTTTACAATCAATGCCAGTGTTTGGGATACAAAAGAGTCACCAGCAGTAAGTAACGGTTTCTGATCACACAATTAAGTTCTCATGACTACACAATAACTGAACCGTGTTGCAGTTTCAATTAACATGATGGTCTCTGTCTCCAGTCCAAATATGTTGTCTAAATCATGGTGCATTAAGTTAACTAAATTGAATAGATAGATAATGGCATTGAATAACTGCTAGGGTGAATAAAATGCCTTTTAAATTAAATGAGAGGATCAATGTTCCCTGTGTGCTTGGCTATACTGTGCAATATAGCACGCCTATAGAACTGTTTGGGATAGAAAGGTTCAACTCTGCAATGTGCTACATGTTTTGGATGCTCTCCAGAGAAACTCTAAGCTCAGTTTTGATTTCAACTAAATTAATAGGCCCCCAAATAATATGGCTATGTATGCACTCTTTGAGATGAAAACCATGGTTCCCACAACATTGCAGGATCCAGACCTTCACGAGGAGAATTTCAATATTGCAGCAGTAAGCAGCACAGGTTAACATCATCTGGAGCCAGGGAGCAGGAGGGAAGAAGGGAGGGACCTGCTCCCAGGAGCAGTCAGTGCACAGGCTCCTGTAGAAGTCAGTGATTCAGGATCAGATCAAAAAGGATTTAAGCTATAGCTGAAAAACAGATGGGGAGTTGGTGAGGTGGAAAGAGAGAGAGAGCGCAATTAATCCAGACAGCTGGCATGGCAGAGAGGTGGGCCTGACCACCAGTGGTGGATGGGAGAGAGGGAAGAGCCAAAGGGTGGCTGCATGGGAGGTGCTGGGTAGCACTGGTGGGCTCACATGAGAGAGCAAGGCATGGGCACAAAAGGCTTCAAAGCACAATTTTTAGGGTAGAAAATAAAATTGCTAAAGCTCATATTAATTCTGAAGACCTTATCATGCTGGAGGCGGGAACCTCAGGTCTCAGTGATCCCATTAA
This sequence comes from Scytalopus superciliaris, assembly GCA_013400415.1. Lineage (NCBI taxonomy): Eukaryota > Metazoa > Chordata > Aves > Passeriformes > Rhinocryptidae > Scytalopus > Scytalopus superciliaris. Next base: position 451,532 of record VXBX01009479.1, read on the forward strand.
GTAGCGTGGGGACCCCTGCTTGTGTGAACGGCAAGGGACACAGCAACATCCACAGCAGCCAGGCATTTGTGAGGCTCTGGAAAAGTGCCTGTGAAGGAGCAAAAGTTAGGAAAGCATGAAGTGTTCAGTGTTATCAGAGCATACGTTAAAGCTGGAGAGCTGAGTCTGCGGAAAGGCAGCTTGCCTTGTACAAAAGAAGATGTCAGTCAAAGAATTCTCCTGAGACCTCGGTGCAGTGTCTTGCACAAGCGCCAGCAATGCTGCAGCAGGGACATACAAGCAGAATATATCTTAAGCCCATACTGACATGGGGATACAAAACATTGTGAGAAAAATCATATGCAAGAACCTCTCTGCCCACAGGGAGCTGCCTGGTATGCCAGGAAGCTCCTAACACAAAGAGTAGATCTTACACAGCAGTCTTTCAGCCATCACTTTCATAAAGAAGCCTGGGGCCCTGCTGATCACAGAGAAAAGCTAGAAAACTCTAAATCAAAAGCTTCAGAATCCCAGCCAAAAAATGACAATATTTACTTGTATTTGATGATGTTTATGGGTCTTGTGGTGGCTTGGGAGTGCTGGGGACAGGCAATGCAGCAGCAGCAGACAGGAGGCTGAACCACAACCTCCTACCACAGGCATGTGGGCAGCACGGCTGCACTCCAGGGATGGTGCCTGGTCATCTGTGCACAACACAAGCCTGCAAAGCAGCTCCTGTCTTTGGCTGTCCTGGGCAACAGAGCAAGCTCTGATTAATCACGTTTTAGTGAGTGGAATGATGGTTTCCACTGTTCAGTAAATACTAACTTCAATCAGCATGGACTTCAATTTTTTTCTCCCTCTCCTTTTAATCAGGAACGTACATGCCATAAAATTAGTCTGAATTCAATATCAAAGGCCCTGCAAAGTGGAGAAGGCCTTCTGAAGACTTTTGAAACCCTTTTGAAGGGGACCCTGTGATGTGGTTGCCTGCAGTAGCAAAGACTGGATTCAGTGACCTTAGAGGTCCCCTATGGCACTGTCTATTCCTTTCTCCCTCCATACAGCTTCCTTCTAGGGTATTTCAATTTTAAATACAAAATCTAAATAAGCTTTTGTCCAACAGTTAACACCTGCTGAAAAATGTATGAAACCGCAGATTGTGAACTGGACTTCAAAATATGCACATCCCATCATCTGGTCCACTAGCCAATTCCAGTCCTTCAGTAGTAGCAGCAGAGCACTATGACACTGTAAGAACATGAAAAGGTATCTTCTTGCCAAATAAAATGACACGCCAAAGGTAGAGAAAATTGAGACAATGGTACTGTGAGAATGCAGTTAAACCTGACTTCACCTCTCTCGCACTTACTGCAGCAATGCTATAATGCATATTAGCTTGAAAACTTCAGCAAAATCAAACCAAACTACCCCTTCAAGCTTCTAGTTTAATATGATGGTTTTTGATGAAACTCTCTAGAATTTCAGGATCCAAACAGAGCTAATTCCATTCTAGCTATGATTTTTACTGGCTGAAACTCACCACATAAATTTAAATGTTTGCTTACATGTTATCTTAGCATTCTGTAGTAAAAATGGGTTTTTGGAAATAAACAAAACAAACCCTGTGAGTCTAAATTATCAATGGTTTATGACAGTAAGATTGCTGAAAGCAGTATAATTAATCCAATTTTCACCAGTTGTATGGTGTGAAGTAAAGCATGTATTCTAAGCTGTTAAATCCTTTTTAGTAGTATAAAAATCAAACTTAAGCAAATTTTTTAGTGCCACCTTGATGTAGAAATGTTCATTTTAAATTAAAGCAGTTAAACTCAGCACTGAAGGGGGTTTGATATGTAACTTAATTCCAATAAATTTTAATGGCTGTTACTTTTCATACATGGCATGTGGAACTTGTTAATTAAAAGCTACTTCCTTGTGTTAGGTCTTGATCACGTTCCAGCATCTCATACTTACTGTGCTATTAAAACGACTCTTTGACAGCCCAGACCTGGGAGGTGCTGAATACCATCAACTCCCAGTGAACTTTCTAGGTTGCTTTGCACTTTGGAGGTTTTACATGGTATAAAAGTCAGGCTGGACTGCTATGATTGCCCTGGCTGGATGAACACCTACTCCCTGGCTCTGCATATCCCTGAAGGGCTCAAGTCCAGGGCTGTTCTCTCACTAAAATTAAATTTTGAGTAGTTAGGAGCAGACATAGAGTACGCACGTGTTAGTCACACTTATCTGATGGCGCACTGGTTTTGCTCTGGCACTCTCAAAGGAAGAACTGCAAATACTGAAATCAGATCTCAGAATTTTTGAAAATGAAAGCATTATTTTATCAGCTATAGGGAAAAGTTTTGGGACAAACAGGCTAGAGAGAACTGTGGTTCTCTTACCTTCCTCCACTGGTAGCTTGATGACATTTATATCCCTTGGCTACTGCAGTCACTTATTTACAACATCTTGGTACCCTCTGCACACCTGTAGGTCCCCAAAGTATACTCCTCTTCTGCAGTCACAGTGGCTCACTGGTCAGACTGTCCCGTCCTTGGCATTCAGATATAAGTCCTGATTGTATAAACCTAGGGAGGAGACTCAGCACAAAGGCTTGCCAGGTTCCCAAGATGCCTCTACCTCCTCACTCCTTTTCCAGCACTCATTGTGGCTTCTGCTCTTTTTGCACCCTTTCCTTTCCTCTAGAAGAAGAGGTGAAGTCAGGCTCAGGGCAGTGTATGGCATTCCCAGACCGTGCCAAAGCATCCCCAGCTCTAGTGCTCTGGACATCTATCTGGAGTCTATGCATAAAGCTCAGCACAGAATTTACCCTAATGGTTCCTCAGTTAAAAGCAGTATCTTCCTAGGGAGACTATGGGTAGCATATTAAGGTTACTACTCTTGATTCAAAGCTTTCAAGTGAAGCCTTTCAAATGATTAATTGCCCATTGCCATGCTCATCACAGAATCACAGGATCATAGAATGGTTTGAGGTGGAAGGGAACTTAAAGATCATCTAGTTCCAACACCCCTGCCATGAGCAGGGACACCTTTCACTAAATTGTGTTGCTCATGTGTATGTGTTGTTTTAACAGGTTTCATCTTTCCATCTCTCAATTATGGAACCTTAATTTTTCTACAACATTTTTCTACATGGCTTCCTTACCTTTTGAAAAAGGAAAATCAAGTAGTACTTTATCTTGTGATGCTTCTTGCACTTCTAATTTAGCCTTGTGGGTTTTCATTCTTGATCCTCTCTGTTGACCCTCAGTCATCCCCACTTCACCATCCCAACCAGGTCTCACTGTGAACCTAGTTCTCTGAACACTCAGGCACAGTCCTCCCATCCCCAGGTCCCATCTTGGACTTAGAGATACCACCAGTGGTACGGTGAGCACTTCATGTGCAGACATCTGAAATTCCACTTTTCAGGCCTGTTTCCTTCAGCTACTCTAAGCTGCAAGGTGTAGTTATTCCCTGGGCTGAAGAACAGTGGTTCTGACTCTGCAGCTTGGGCTTAGGGCTGTCAGAAGCACTGAAAGCCGGATTCAGTTTCTGGTCCTGTGCTACTTAATATGAATTTGTGAAGTAATGAAACAGAAATTCAGGTCTTTATCTCAAATCTTTTCCTGCACAGAAAAATAGCTTCCTCTCTAAGTAAACAAATACTGCATGGAATCTCCTTTAATTAACTCAGACTTGGAGGTAACCTCAATTCATACCATGGACTGAATTAGAGACTCTTTGCCCTTGAAATTTAAGGAGAGGGGGTCAATCAACATCTACAGTCTGCCTATGTGCCTCCCTCCATCATTCCTGCCCTCCCTCGCTTCTGAGCAGTTTGGCTTTGCTTAGTGGACACACTGGTCCTTGGCTCTGCAGGCACTGGTCCATCCCCAGGTCAGTGCCCACCGGCCTCTGCGCAGTTCGGCAAGGACTCTGCTGAAATGAACTCTTTTGAGGCAAACCTGCGGGTGAGTGCTAAAGGTCAGGATGCTGGCAGGGAAGACATGTACCAAAGCATAAAAGAGCTTTTCTGCGGAAGTGCTCTTGGACAAATATACTGAGTTCTGAGGAAATGCCAGACTAGGCAGCCAGGGGATTGAAACCTGTCCATTAACCAGGGAAGAGGCAGCAGCTGCGTGCGCCTGTCGCCCAACCAGCACTGGCAGCACCTGACAGGACCACCTGAGCAGTGACACCCAGCTGCGTGGCCTCACTGGCCTAAGGATAAAAACTATTAGGAGAGCTTGAAAGTGCTAGTGGGATCACTAACAAGCGAGTTCCTAGCATTTTCTTACAGGCACTTAGCAAGTGTCATCAGATAGTGATATTTGCTTACTACTGAGCTGCACTGGATTCAAACACTTTTCCCAGTGTCCTGGGGAGCTTTCTGACACACAAAATACTTTTTTTAAATGGAAAGTAGTTACCAAAACATATTACGTGTGGCAAGTTAAGATCAATGCTATCGTTTTTACCAAACAAATAACTGTGCATTGCAAAAGGTCAATAAACTGGCAAAGGAAAATGTACAGCTAGTAATAAAGAAGCTTTTCTGTGGAAGTGTTCTTGGATAAATAAACATGAGTTCTTGCAAACACTGTGTACTCTCCAGATGTAAATATTCAGAAGGTGTGCTGAAAAGCCTGAGATAGTTCCAGCTCAGCATTTTGTTGGTAGGAGATGGTGAATTTTTGGTCAGATATTAAGTACAACTTAATGTGAAAAAGTGTTTGTTTGCCTAACCAGACTTACTGCTTACACTAACATGTTGATAAGAGTATTCAGAACAGTAAAAGATACTTTGGATGTTAGAAAACACCTTGTGCAATATAGTGAGATTAGATATGGAGCAGGTCGCAAGACGCAGGTTGGAAGGGAGAATGGTGGGGGAGCAGTTTGCAGAGTTCAAACAGGGGTAGTACGGGTTTGGTTCTGCAATATTTGAAATATTAATATCATCAGAAAATTATAGGCTAATTTTGTGCTTTTTCCCTTTAAATTTTAGGTTTACTCAAGCCTGGATGTTGTTTGAACCCAGGACTTAGACGTGCTGTGTGAAAGATGGAAAATGTAGTCACAGGACAGTAACCCTGCTGGGCTGGGAGGGTGAGGTGAGTTGTTGCAGTGTTTAGGAGCGCACCTGAGGGGTCAGGTTTAAAACCTCTGGGCTGTGCCAAGGGCATAGAGGAGGCGTGAGGCATCATCGGAACACACTGGTCCCTGCCACCAAGGCAGACACATGGGGAGTTTCAGGGTGGGGACAGTGTCCCGTGGGCAGCTGGGCAGTCCAAGCTTATTAAATCCAGTGGTTGTTTTCCTATCTTGTCCTCGAGTCTTAATTACTGTTGCTCCAAGCATGCCACCACCCTCCTTTCATGAAAGCTTGACAGAAAGCACCTGCTGGGGTTACTCCTACTGTATGCTTCCTGGCATTTATTTTCCCCCAGAATAATTCAAAAAACTCTAATTAGTACACCTTCTGCCCCCTCCTCCGCAAGCCTGGCACTAGAGGCTGGGAGAGGACACAGCTCTTCTCTCCCCATTCAGAAGCTGGAATTGCTCATCCTCCACCCTCTCAGCTCAAAATTGGGAGCTTGATTTGCATCTTGATGGAGATTATGCAAAAATAACTATATGTGTTCAGACTCCAAACTACCATAAGATACACATCATACAGTGGTCATGTGCAGTCTGGGGCTTAAACACAGGATGAGTGTAAACAAATCAGAAATGCACTACAGAATTTTGTTCTCCAAATAACACTGACCTCCATGTATGGCCTTTCATCAAGTTTCCTTCTCCAGCAGGAGGAATTTGATGCACTGGGCTCACCCTGTGACCTGGAGCTTACTTTTCCCCTCTGAGCAACACACAGTGTTTCCCAGAAAAGACACTGCCAGAGGTCTGCAACAGAGTGGGGTTGGTGTGTGTGTGGGTGAACCCCTGCAGAGTCTAGCTGTGTCCCCTTTAAGCATATAGCAACACATCCCAAGGCAGTGGCTGGAATGTGTCTGACCCCTCTGCTCTGGCTCTCATCCGAGCTGTTTTCCAAGGCACTCACGAGTCTTCTACTGACCAGAAATAGAGGTTGTTATCCTGCACTGTAGAAAGCTCTGACAAAAGACCACCACAGTGTGTAACCTGGCCCCATGGACAATCAGATCAGGGCTCTGAAAATGAGGCTCTGGTTCTCTCGGTGCCCACTCTCTGGTTTAGCTCCTGACAGCACCGAGTGGTGCCACAGTCCTGCTGCTCCCGCAGCAGCAGCTCCCTACTTGCTGCTGCAGGCCCCTTCCTCCCATCCATGTCCTGCCTCACATCCCAACACACTTGTCCCGTAGCCATGCCAGGACAGAGCTAAACATCAGCAGTCTCCCTGCAGAGCATCCCACAGAGCTCTCAGGCACTGGGTGCTGCGCTGCTGGGGGCACTGCACCTCCAAACCATCGGCACCCGGATGAGTGCTGCTCCTTCTGCTTGTTAGGGGAGGTACTTCTCTATTTCCTCAAAAACAGGGAGGGAGGAAACCAGCACCATTTTAGTCACAGTGTACATAGTTTTGCAATGTTGTTTTGGAGCCCAGGAATTTCCCCCAAACACACTCCCACACAGAGGAGTCCAGGAGCAGGTGGGGAAAGCATGTCTGTGAGACAGGAGGCTGAGTCGGCCACAGTGCTCAGCAGCCTGAGATCCCCATCATGGATGCCAGGGGAGACACGAGGACTCACACCAGGCAGCAAGAGTCCAGTGGGGAGGCCAGGTATCCCTGCATATGGCTCCAGTCCTCGGTCTGTGACAGAGCTGGGTGGATCCCGGATACCTAAACGTGCTGCAAAGGGCATGATCTTGCTCTAAAAGATCTAAAACTGAGTTCCATTCCTATGGCATAGGCCATGTCTCTGTTGCAGTGATGGTTGACCTTGGCGGACAGAAGTAGGAGGAAAACTTGATAGACATGAGGGCAGCTTGCTTTTCTTCTTGCCATGTGCCAGAGTGACTTTTTATGTTTTTAAATCTGTTTTTATACCGACCTTTTCCCTACTGATTCTCTGCTGTAAGAAAAAACTCATTTCCTTTCTTCTTTTAGTCAGAGACCAAAAATAGACACCAAACTCTAAGAAGAAACTCACTGTACTGTTTGATAGAAACACATTATCTTTACCCTATGAAGGGTTATGCTACCTGGTGTCCCTCTTCAACATAAGATGAATGTTTGATACTGTCCTGTTTGTTCCCAAGATGTGAGGATTTCAGCCTAAAGGCAGGTTCAGTATAAGAAACTGCTGAAAAATGGAAATATCTATCTAGATCTGTGGATTTAACAGATTTGCACGAGTCCTCTTTCTCTCACAAACTCACATTTGAATCAAAATGAATTTTTCCTCTCTCTTCTCCAAGGTTAAATATGAATTTAGGGAAAGACTAAAGGAAAAGCATAAAATGGAATAAGCAAATGCACAGAAAGCACTGTTCTCACAAAGAACAGCAAAAGCAGGAGAGTAAAACTGTTCTTTTCTGAAAGCCAGGTAGCCTTCATGCACTGGTTGTACATTCAGTCCATTTTTAGATAGCTGCCTCCATCCAGCTCACAGTTGTTCACCACCCACTTGAACATTACCCTCCCCCTCAATCTGGGGGACTCTCCATCTCCTCCTCCCCACCACAGTTACGTGACCTTTCATCACCAGGATGAGCTGCCTTCCTCCATCTCACTGCAGGTAGAAATCACCAAGGATACCATCCATTAGCCCAGTCTCTCCTCCCCTCCTCCTCCTCTGAAAGCTGGCAGAGACTGCTGTCTCCATCCTTTTCTCCAAAGAAAGGCTGTCCTCCAGAAAGTGTCTCCACATCACTTCAGGCATGCCCTGGTGGTACCTGCCTGAAGCAGGCTGAATTGTACCTCAGTTTGAAGCCTGACATAAGCCTGAAGCAGACAACATGAACCACCTCCTTCCTATTTTTTCCCCTGAATCATATATTGGTAAACTTCAGACATCCCTTATTACACTACTTTAAATCATAGCATTCAAGATTTTTTAGTTTATTGACTGGTGCCACAAATTCTTTATATATTGTGACATAAGAGGCAGTTTTTGGCTCATTCCTCACTTCTTTATGTTTAGAGCAGAGAAACAAAGGAAAGGGAGGGTGGAGTACTCTTACACTGTCTATTTAAAGGCAGTGATGTCTGCATGCAAACCAAAGCATACAGTAGTGGGAATCTCAAGGCTGGAGAAAACAGTTGGATAGGTGTCTTCTATGATGATTTTTTCCCTAATGCATAGTGAAGGAAAAGAAGTGCAGAATTCACAGATCATGCAAACTACAAAAATTGCCAAGAATGTACTAATGAGAATTAAATGCTGGTAGGTGCTCTCAGATGTCATCTGAGAAACTGAAGTGGTGAGTACCAGAAATAGGTTGCCAGCTGTCTCTGGTCATATTCTTTGTACAAGAATGCTAACAGTTTCCCCCTCCTGTTCATCCAGGGACAAACTCTGCCATCGTGTAAATCCATGCAAGCCTCAAGCTTCTCCAGGACTGCACAGCTGTAAAAAGAATCTCACAGTTTTATTAAAGACTGAGAAAAAACATTTGGTAGTGCTGCCTGCTCTCAGCTACCACCTTTCTGGGAAGCTCTAGCAGCCCAGCCTGGCTTGCAGCATCTCACCCCCCACAGCAGGCTCAGCACATTCAGCACATCTAGAGGACAGTATTTGAACTCATCACATTGTGGGCAAAAATGCCCTACACAGGGCAAAAATGAGATGAGTGCCAGGCATATTGACTGTAAATCAGCCAGGTTACTCAGAATTGGATTACTCCCTGTGTTTGCCTCTCCCTGGTGGTGCAACCTTCTCCATGCTGCACTGCAGCTCTGCTGTGCTTTGCTGCTGCATGGGTGAAACCCACCCTGGCACAGTGGGTGGAGCTGTTTTGAGGTGTGCACCCTCAGGACCTGTATCCACACACATTATTTCCAAATATTTCCCAAGTTATTTCCAAAAGCCCCATTGTTCTCAGTGATGACAATGCCAGCTCAATTTTCTCTGCGACTGGCCACATATTTAATTTTGGAATGAATATGCTCTGATTGAAGGCTGGACACCGTGTCTTCTTACAAATGTCTGCCAGTAATTGTATCTCTGGTTTGAAAATTGCCCCACTGAAATACCCTCAACCCCTGGCTTCCCAGTCTTGCTCTGTGTACAAAAGATACAGGGATAATTTTCAATTTTACTTCACGGTTAACAGTTTCTGGGGAAAATTCCCCCTTCTCTCCTGCAGTTTCACCAGTTATTTCTGCTTCACACCCCATTTCTAAATACTCTGCCATCTCTGAATATCCCCTTTCCTTCCACTGTTCCTTAGACTTTTTGCAGCTTGCGTAATGAGCCAAATTTCAGTGTCCTACATATTGTTTCCATTGGGAAGAGAATGACACAAACAGCAATTTCTTTTAATTTTTGCTGCAATCCTGTTTATTTAAAGACTGTACATAAAGCCCTTCTGCCCTGAACCCAGCAGTACTCAAACCTCAGGAGATGGTTTGTTGGCTCACTGACCCAGTGATTATTCCATCCCTCGAGGCACCCCAAATATCTTAAAGGCTTCTCCACTCACCCACAGACCTTGACCCCTTCTCCACTAACTCCCCTCCAGTTTCCATTCTTTGTCCCACACAGGCAGCCACCATCACATAGGTTTGCCCACACAAGCTTCCTGGGCAGCCCCTTCCCACCAGTCCAACAGGGATATTAAGCCTCTTTGGTAGCTCCTGTTGTTTTGACAATCTGTAAAGCAAAACGCACTTCATCCTCACTTTAAGCTTGAATTGCGTCTTGTTACATCCACCAGGAGCAATGAGGCTTCTCCCAGGTTATCAATTCAAAAAATATTATCTGTATTTTATTGCTCACCTGTCTTCCCCGATGGCTGTGTTTATTGGAGCTGTAATGAAGCCCTCAATACCTCAGTACTGATGTCAAAGGGGCCAGCGTTACCACGGCTGGGTACAGGCCCAGCACTCTGGATGCTGTGTCAGCTCCTGTGGAGTCAATCTGACATTTTTAAGGCAGTGAAGGAAGCTTGTACTAGGCAAGCTGTGCACAATGAGCAGGAACCTTTTCTTCAATAAAAACCTCTAACAAATGGGAATTGGAGAAACTATTGCATAGATGTTCTTTTGCAAGTGGAAAATGCTGCCTCTTAAAGTTAAATCACACAAAGCTGGACAAAGAAAGATAGCAAACCACGTGCCAGACAAACGGCCACTCAGATAATACATTACTTTCTAAATATAAAAAATAACCTACTGCTTACACTGACAGTTCAGCACATAAGCAAGAAGGGAATGATGTATAACACCAAACTGGGCTGAGCCTGCAGAAGCACACACTCGTCTTAGTTTTCTTTCTGTAATTATTTCTGAAAGACTGATGGGGAGAGGGGGAAACACGTCCAAAGAAGAGTAGCAACAGCACAGAAGTTGCTCATCTGGGGCACTTTTATCCACAGGGGTTGTCCAAACTCACAGCTGACACCAGTGGCAGAGGGACTCCTACCCCCTTTCCCTCTCAAGACAATTTGTTGCTCTGTTGCTTTTGGCAGCTGCTTAGAAACACTTCTAAAAACAATGCCTATAAGCCAATGGCATAGCTTCTGATATGTTTGGCCACAGAGATAACTCTAAGTCTCTCCCCATATTTATCCTGAAACTCATTTCTGGAGAAAAGCAAGATAGGAAATGTTCATATTTTTTTACCCTTATCATCCCACTCTGTTCATTCAGTACTGCAGACAACCTTCTTAACCAATGTTTAGTACAGGATACCCTACAGATGGACAGCTTCATCATATTACTCCAGTTCCCTAGTCTCATGCAGACAAAGACTAAGACAGTAAGAAAGGAGCAGATAATTTTCTTACTCGTAGTTCTTTAACCTCAAATTTTTCATCTGGCCAGCCCCACCAGAACACCATTCCTACACTGGGCTTTCCTTTCCTTTTTGAATTATAATGAAATCAATTCACTTGTGTATGAAATTATTTTTAGATCTAGTTTAAAAAAAAAAAATCCATCTGTAACAGTTTTTTTGTAGCTAAATTTTATAAAATATCAGTTTTCTAGAAGATCATGACTCATAATACTAAAGGTGACATATACAATTCTATTGATTACCTAAAAGCTTATGGAACTATATGCAGTTTTATTTGAAATTTAAAGCAAAAATTCAGTTCTTGGAAAACTCTAAAGATCTCTATCAGCTAGCTATAAGTATGTTGATTCAAAATTAAATCCTTTTCCTTAAGGGGACACAACGGATTCATTTCAGCCACCAGTTCATGAACCAGTAGATTTTACCCTCATGCTGCTCCAGCATCATCATTCGTCCCCCTCCTTCAGGTCTCCATACATTTTCAAGGCTGCACTCTGAAACTCTGTGAAAAAAAAGCCTCATGGTCAGTCATGAGCTCCAGTATCTGCTGTGGCAGCTAAAATTGGGTTAAACCAGGAACAGGAGCTGAAAGCATCAAGCAAGCTGGGAATAGTCCTACTTTAAAGTGTATGTTCTTAACAAAGGAAGGTAATACATTAAAGTAGATTTTACTTGGTGCCGAATTTTAGCATTATAAAAATTGATAGTTCACAAAACTGTAATTACAGAAGCTCCTATTTGTCCTGTTTTGTGTCCCTATGCCAGGCAAACCCAAAAACACAGGTTTCTATGAACCCAAAGGAAGCTGAACATGGAAATTCTGGCCATGCCTGCACTTCAGTGACCGTTTGCACAGACAGGTTCTGCCTGCAGCAGGGTCTCAATGAGACCACTGGGGTTTGGAGGGATAAAAAATATAGCAGCTTTCTGCATATCCACCTCTCTAAATTCCTGAAAATTGTTGATATTTGACAAAATGTAACATGGCAAAAATTATTTTTATTAAATAGGTATCTTCTGCATTTTGTGGCTCAGCATTTCATGACCTGTCTGGGCTAGAAATATTTTGGTACAGCAGGACAGGTAACTTTCAGGATCAGTTTTGTCAGAGCAGAAATGGAAAACCTGCAGCACTGACTTTCTAGAACCTTTTCCAGTGAACAGAAGTGGAGATAAAAATAAATCGAGTTTGGTTTCATGGTTCCTTTGAGCAGCTGGATCCCCCACCAGTATGCATTTCAAACGCCTGCATCATGATTCGAACATGTTCCTATGCTGAGTGGTTTTCACTAAGTTAACAAACAGAAGTACTCAGCCCCATGCTGCAAATCTATTCACATTCCAAAGGACTTGAGTAAATGGGCACTGGGTGGTCATTCGCATACTCTGTCTAGCAAAACAATGTTCCCAGCTTACTTACACAGAGCAAAAGTGTTCTAGGAATTTGCAAGTGTGGTGTTCTTAGAAACAGTGACCTGCGGCCACTTCTCTTGAAAGCATAACCCTTACTGGTGGTTTGAGGACAGATACTCATGAGGAACATTTGCGCTGGAAAGGTGAAACAACTAAGGGGTGAATAGATTCAGGAGAGCCATAGTACTGCTCTTCCCCTGGAGGATTTCTCAGTGTTGTTAGCATAGCTCTGGATGCATGACCATTCATATCAGGATGACCTTAGATGTTCATCTTTCTATCCATCTCACTAGAGCCTGTAGGTGAACAAGTGTAAAACTTGAACTTCCCATACAGGAAATACCATATCTATACTAACAATAAGAAGAATGAAAATTAAGGTCAAATGGAAAATATGAGAAATCAGACTCAGTATGGAGAGGGCAGGAAAGAACTGTTTGCAGCAGAGTCCTTTGTGCAACTCAGACTCCAGATATGTAAGTATCAGCTCCCTGCATTTCCTTTTTTGCAAATGAAATCACACCAAATAGGACACATCAGATACACTGCAGTCACATTCAGATGGTTTCCACCTTAACGTGACTGTTGGGCCTGTGAGGAGGAAATGCCACCTCCTGTTTCCTTCAGTAATGCCACAGTAATGTCAGTAATGTCACATCAGACAATAACTCACAAATTTCCTCTTTCTGGTCTGCCATAATCAGAATTACAAAACAACTCAATATTTTGCAACTCAGTCCTTTAGACCTCCTTGTGGGTTGGAGGAACTTCCGAAATTCCCCTTGGAATTTCCTCATCTTATTTTGCCCCTATGGAAGAAAAAGGTATGGCAAATGAAAGTAACATGCACGGCCTTCCATGAGCTCAGACTCCAGTCTTACTGAAAAGGTCTAACTTGTATATTGTCCAAACATTATGTATCCAAAATATATTTTTCAGGCAGGACTTACCCCTTGAACTGTCTACCTGAGCTGAAGTTTTCTCAGAAAAGATTTTGATTGTTATTTTTCTTTCACTAATAGCGAGGACTGCTATGCCTCTGAGATGTAGTCTTTTCAATTTACAGGGTTTATAATGTTGAAAAATCTGATAAGAAATAATCCAAAGTCCTCAGAAAAGAGTTTTGGTTTTTTCCACGTCTGTTGTACATGTTTTTGGATTCAGTGTGTCAAGTTAAAAAAAAAAAAAAAACGCACTGTTTTACGCACTGTTTTGAAATAACGGTGATCTTCATGTATATTTATAATTAAACTGGTTGGTAGGGTAACTTGTATATCTTCCCGCTTTTTAGATACAAAAAAAGAGAAACTCAGAACTTGCTGAAGCCATCAGCAAAACTCTGATTGGCACCAAACAGCAACAGGCGTTTACCCATAATCTATGCCATAAAACCATAATTGGCCATCTCCATTAGGACTAAAGGAGGAGGAATGTTGTAGGTCAGGACGAAGGTGTATTTGCAGCCTGCATAGTTTCTGTACACATTAATAGTCCTTCATGAGTATTATGTTCACATTTTTCAGAACATATTTGAGGTATTTTATTTGCTAAAGCCTGGTCGGGTGGTCGCTGCTGTCTGAGACAGACAATTATGACAGTCCCTGGCCTAATCAACAAAACTAAACAGAGTCTGAGAGTGCTCAGGTTGCTCAATAAGCCTTACACTGGTCAGAAGCAGCGCTGCCCATTGAGTATCTTTCTCTTTTGTCTTAGTTAGGCATTAGAGAGAAGAAAAATCTCTTTGGAAAGGATGAGAAATTCTGAAAGCACACAGTATCTACAGCAGCAGAACTGTACACTTTCTTTGCCTTTTTTAATGCCCCAGCAGGAGAGGGATCTGAGTTTACGGAATGGCAACTACCTAACCACAGGGAACTTGCTCAGCCAAATCCTGACTCACACTGCTGGTCTTTCCTGGGGTCAGGAGCATCACTTTTCCTTACTCGCTGCAGAAGCAAAGAAAATCAAAGCTGGCACATTAGACCAGACCCAGTGTCATGCCTGGCAGCTGTCACAAGGTTTGACTTTTGGGACCAAATTTTCATCCTACGTAGGTACTTTTTGGTGGCAAAAAGAAAGGCAAGCAAAGGAAGCCCATCTCCAAGCCCGCAGGACCCTTCCCAGTATCCCTGAGATGCCCCAGCTGCATTTTCTCTGCTGAAGATACTGGCTCTGCCTCTGTGGTCCTCCAGCCCCTCAGGCACTGCTGGATCAGAGGGGCTGGGTGTTGAGGATCACTAGTGCTGGCCTCAAGCCCCAGGCTTCCCTGAGTACAGATGAGCCTGTTTCACACAGGCAGGCTCTGAGAGCAGCAGTGTTGCCCATCTTGTTGAGCTGCAACACTGCCCACCTTGGTGCCATGCCCAGGCTCACAGCTACTGCCTTCCCCACTAATTGCAATGTGGAGCAAACAAGTTTTTGTAGCACAAAAGCAATAAATGTCACATGAAGTGAAGTTATATTTTGACCTGTTTCTCTGTACTTTGCTTTTCAGCCACCTTTCCATGCAATTCAAGCAGGTCAATCCAAAAACTGTCAGTTCAAAAACTCCTGTAAAACCAAGACGTGAAAAAGGGAAATTTCCCCTAAAATTCCCCTGGTCTGGTTTCCAGGATAAGTATGGACCATTTTTCAATTGCTTCTACTCATATATGTGTTGTCATGAACACAAATTAAAACCAAGCCTGCTAACTGTGGAGTAATTAACGTACCAAAAGAATGGTGTTTTTTGCTTTCAGAGAAAGGATTTTGCTACCAAAGGTCACTTTCTTCTGAAGGAGCCAGGACGAACACACTGCTGCATCACACTCTGCTACATCACATTCTGCTACATCACACTCTGCAGTGAGCCCAGAGATTTAGTCCTGTCAACCAAGCACTTCTAGCAAACCTCCACCCTTTCATATGCTTAAATAACTAGACATGATGCTCTAATCTAATACTTTAAAGCAGGGACAAGGAAGAGGATGAGAGTTCGATAATTGCATCTCGTGGTATGAAAGGAACTTTGCTCATTGCAGCCCCTGTATGTTTAATAAAGGAGATGGGGCAGGTCTGCAGTGTGTAAAAACCAGGAAATGCTGTGCCCAGTTTTGCACCGTACACAGTCCAAGAGGGATGCCAAGAAACAGGGAAGGTCGAACCTGGAGAGTTACCAATACAACAAATGACCTGCAAGGGCAGATAAACATCCTACAGCTGCCTGAAGGACAGGGATGATGAGAACTGAACCAAGATAGGAGCAGAAAATAAAAGAGGGGGAAGCCAAAGGGCTTCCAAGACTGTGTGAATAAAATAGCTATTTAGTGAGCTGAAACAGAAGGGTCCAACTGGCAGAGCCATTGCCATTTTTCTGCTTCTGCTCACTATGAAGGAGCTTTGCATTTTACTGGTTGCTGTTTAAGTCACTTTTCCAATGACTTAAAGGAACAAGAGAGATGGTTATTTTTATCCAAAAATTACAACACAAAATGAAGTATTGGCTCATCGACTACTGTTTCAGTCCCCTTGCACTGATGTGGTTTGTGCAGCCTAATTCTAAAACTGCTGTATAACTTACTTGCCACAAAGTGGGAATTACTTGTGTCTTTTCACATTTTTTGCAGATGCCCCCATCCTTGTCTTCTCAGAACCAATGACCTCCTTGAGAAGGGATGGAGCAGGCATTGGCATGTTTTCACTAGGAATGGCAAAATACAAGAGGAAAAAACTCATTGATTCATGGACTTGCCTGGTATTTTGAAAAGAATAACACTGGGACATAAATTTTTCCATTAATCCTGATCAAACGCAACTCTAGGAGAAAAGCTTATTTTTAAAACAGATGCTAATTCTGAAATTCAGGGAGCTTTTGCTGAGAGAGAGCTTAGGGATTAATGCCAGCATTGGAATGGCTTTGGTCCTGCCCACTAGTGCCACTGTTTGAGTGCGGGGAGGCTGGGAGAGGGGGTTCTTGCTCCTATACCACAGCCCCGACCCCCAGCATACCAGGAGGGGTAAGTTAAGGGCAGGGAGAGTGCCCCATCAGGAACTGTGCACCCTGCCTGCTGCTGCCCACAGAGACAAGCAGCAGGGCCTGGGGACAGCAGTGATGGAAGAAGCCTGAGGTTACCAAGTTGCCCTGCTTTCTTGGTTTAGGCTAACCTAGAAGCATATGATATGTATCTTATTTTCTTGCAATTGTTACTCTATGTGATGCTCACAAGGTTGTTTTCATGCTACATATTCATTTCTACAGCAGGCTATACCTCCAGTAACACATCCTAACTGTCTGTTGGAGAAAAATCAGTGAATAACCATGACCCTAGCAAGGAACAATCATTGATTTGTGTCTGGGAGGAGCAGCACTGTCAAAGGGAGGAAAACTTCTAGGCTATCCTACCTCCTCTCACTATTCAGCCTAATTCCTTAGTTTCATCAGTTATACAGATTTTAATTCCCTCATTTCTGTGAAGACAAATTAGGAACAAATTGACTACATCTTCAGTAGCAAACTGTGGCCACCTAGGAATTTTGAAAAGAAGGAATATAGACATCTCCTGGCACCAAGCATGGCCCTTGCTCAGCAGACACCTTTCTTGTCACCACCATAGCCCAGCACAATCCTCAGCAGACCAGGCTCTGCAGCATCCACTCATGCCAACAGCGAATCTGTCACAGACCTCAGTATATGGAGGAAGGGTCCCCTAAGCCCAAACCAAGTTCTCTTCTCTGGTCTGAATCTTTAGTGCCACTTGCATTATGGAACTAACTCTTGAGATGGATCGCTCGTTGAAGATGTGCAAGGCATGATCTGCTAAAGTTGCTAAGAAGCATCAGTTCTTCAACTCTTGGTAGCTGGAAATTGAAGAAGAGAGGGCGTGCTTGGGGAAGAGGGGCAGCACACAAGCAAAGCAGGGAGAAGAAACAGATATTTGCATTTCTGTGCTATGTATGTCTCTGTCTCTGCTTTCAGACTGTGCTAAATTCCCCCTGGCAAACACAGGAACTTCCTTGTACCCCTTCTTAGATGAATCCTGGTTTTTCCACATCTCTCTTTGCTGCCTTTCTCTCTCCCACAGGGACATCACTTCCCCTGTTTCAGACAGACTTACCCTGCAGCACAGACAAGCACCTCAGTCTGTGTGAGTGAGAACTTTGCCTCGGTGGAAGTTAACCCTGGAGCCGGGCAACAGCAGCTGAGGGGAAGGTTTAACGGGCATCTGCAGCAGGTGGGTAGTAAAAGCACTGTTATTGTGCATTAGAGCCTTTGTATACCCATGTAACAGCTGAATAGGGTCTCCAAGACTACATTTCTGTGAACAAATCACATTTTCCACCAAGAAAGAAATGGGTGTTCAGCTGCACACTACTTCATGAGCTCTGGAGCACTTACCTGACTACTCTCACAATTGAAACTGTGACTACAAGTAACACAGCTTTGAATTCAAAATTTCAACTCAAGAGTATCTTGGCTGACTTTTGTTTATTTAAGCATTGCAAGAGAGGAACTGGAAATAAACTGGTTCGCATATACTGTCAAGCCTGTTGTTCATCTGGTTTTGTGAGTTTTTTAACATGTCACAGCCACCAAATTTATATAGCAAAGAGAGTTGTTAACAAATGAGCCAAGAACATTGCCTGTTTTCCATGCTGCTACAGAAGAGTAGGCATACTCTGGGGATGAGTATCTTACCTTAATCTAACCAAGCATGCCTGTTTGTCTTAAAGAGAAGGAAGGCTACGAGATGCTTCTAGCAGAGTACCTGTGTGTGTATATACCAAGACAAAGACAGTCCAGGAGGAAAACACCAGTCTGCTCAGAACAGCCTTCTGGCATACACCAGCACTGCAGTTTTCAGATAGATAATAAGGCCATAAAAATAGAAACATTCATTAAGTGCATGGAATATGGGCCAAGTGGAAATGTTAAGAGGTGCAAATTCTACTGAAGCCAAGCATGAACTCCTTCATGTGGTCCTGGAACAAGGCAGGTAGTCTCTTCCTGAGGAAACTCCTTGTGCAGTACAATAAACCAAAAGACAGCAACTTCCTTTCTATGCCAAGCAGCAGCCTATTGGGCACACTGCTACAGAGGTTGAAACAAGCAGGAGACATTCAACTTGGAAAAGAGCAGGCTGATTTCAAGAAACAGAAAATGTCAGTGGCTATGGCAGTGTCTAACAACATCCTCTTAGCAGAGCATTCATGGAATTCATTGTACATCGGCTTCATAGAAATTGAGAAAAGCTTTTCCTAGGATCACAGATAGTATCAACTGGAAAGTAATGAGACATTATAGAACCCCAGAAAGACAGTTAAGAGTATGGAAGTCTCCTAAGAGGGATCTGAGAATAAGCCAGTTCACATTAAGTCTCCTTCAAACCCACTTGAGATAAGGTGTAGTAACATGTAGTTTCCTTTTCTTTTACTGTTTCTTTCAATTTATTTTTTTTTACTGGATAAAGACTGTTTGGATTAGAAATGAGATTACATTGGACTCAGTTACAATTACAAAATGCAGGTTTCATTGACAGTATCTTCCTCAATATCCAGATGCCATAAAATTATACTAGGAAGATTAAGGTGATAGAAAGAAGCAGTGAAAGAATACCGGTTGGAAGAGAAGGGTTTTTGTTAAAAGGAAAAGCGCTAGTACAGGGGAGTAGATGATACAGCAGTCCATTTGGGAGCAATTTCCATGCACACTGAAGAGGCCAAAAGAAGTGCATTCTGCTGAAGGAGAGTGAGGTGGATTGACACCAGTGAGGAAAATACCCTTACTGGAACTGGGACATGTACGTGACTTTCATTCTTCAGAGAACAGTTCAGGTCTTACAGCAAAAGGGGTTGACACGCAAACTGTGTGTCTTTAACACGCATGTCAAATCATTATAATTCAATGAGCTGCCAGTACAAAATAATACAAAGCAGCTGATCAAGAGATTTCAAGTTAATAAGGTGATGTCTATGATGGAGTTTAGATATTAACTGATCTTAATGGATAATAGACAAAGGTTTGCACAGAACACTCTGTGAAAGGAGAAATGAAAATGGATATACCTCATCTGAATAAACTGACATGATACACTGAACACCCTTCTAATGATTGCATTAGGGACACAGTGAGATAAAGACCCAAACCATCCTGAACAGTAAGATGTAAGCATAGGTTTCATCTGGAGTCAAATCAAACAATGTCTCAAAGATGAAAATTCACAGACAACCATTACCAGTGAGTCTTCTTGCTTCCCTGGAATGAAGATAAGATGGAAGCACAGTCTTTGTGAAATTAACTACAGTCTGTGAATAAAAACATGGACTGTGGCAGGAAGAAAAGGAAAAACAAGAGTCCTAGCTGAGAAGATACTGCCTTGCCTGCCGAAACATAAGATGTCCAGAAAGAGAAAATTGGCTTAACCAAAGGAGACAGAGATACATAAATTGGCTGCAACTACTTCAGTGAGTGGACATTCATAACAAGCATAAAGGTTTCAAAAAAGAAGTAGAAATCATACTACATAAGAAATATAAAAGAAAGAAGTATGCATTCACAAGTACAGCTGTGAAGGAGTATTTCAAGACACTGTTTCAATGTTTACATCTACTCTCTCAACAAGGGTAGAAATAACAATAACAATTTTAACTGAAGCTGCTATTTGAGGGGGCAAGGGGGAGGTTGTCAATAAAACGAATGAGTTCCAACATTACAGAAATGCTCTTTTCACCTAGACTTACTGCCTCCAACAGCAAGATATACATAAATCCAGGCCCTCTGGACATGAAAAAAAAAAACCTACAGGGCATATTTTGCATATCACCATAATTTGAAGGTCTGTGATTTCTCAAGAAAACAGAAACGTGAGAAACATTTTGACAGGTCAGTCTAATTCCAGAATTCTTTTTACTATGTTGCAGTTGCTACTTGTGAGTACTGCACATAAAAATAACTTCCCTCAACCTAAAGAAAAAAGGATTTGCTTTTTCTAATATGAGGTGAAACCCCTCTGCATAACTATGCAGTATGTAGGTACACTTTAATTTATACACAGCTCTCCATGATAAAATATTTGTGAGTGTTCAAGGGACACGTGGGTTTTAAAAAGTTGGCATGACTTGATGATCATTTAAAAAGATCTCTCCTACAGTAACAGCAACATACAATGTGTTAAGGAACAAATACTGTTGTTGTCCTCCATGATAGCTACAGACAAGGTCATCCTATGGACTGTAACAGCTATGCTGAGCACAACAGCAGCATCTTTGCAATGCATGTGATCTCCCATCCTAATGCAGGATCACATGGTTATTTTGCTGCCCTAGGGTTCAGACCAAAATAACTCTGAAAAATTATACAAAGACCCTGGACTTCAGAAATCATGAATGAAAAATAAAAGAGTATTTTCCAGTATCACTGAATAGAAGAAAACACACATATAAGCTATTAAAGATGCGCAACCACCAGGAAAAAAAGGCAAGACTGGGTTTTAGAAATTATTTTGCAGGTGGAACTTGCTTATTATTCTCGATTAAAATTTCCTGAAAAGAAATAAACATTTTCTGCTTTCAAATTTCTTGCAATTGATCTGGGAAAACACCTTGCACAATAGCATTTTTTGTTTATAATCACTAATTGCCTTTCTTATCCTTGATGGATACATTTTTGCAGACCTAAGTTTGAGATGCCTCAGAAGCAGTCTCTTCAACTCACTCCAATTTGTGTGTTTAATAAATACACATTTCTCTTTTTTTCTTCAGGGGGACAGTAGCAAGGTTTGACTTCTTAGACCAGAATCTCATCTCCAGCCTCTGCATCTTACACTCAATCATTTATAAAAGACACCTCTTTTTTTTCCCACCCAATCAGCAGGCAGTTTAAGTTCAGCACTGACTGGGTACAATTTAAGGTAATTTTCTTAGGATTTTTCTCTTTCCACTCTCTGCACTGCCCAGCTCTGCCAGGTTTCATGCACTCCACTTAAGTTTGGGAACACTGTCTGACACGTTACGAGCTCAAAACCAGCCCATAACACAACACTGGTGAGGATCTCCATCACCTTTTTGCCCTGCTGCTTGCACAGACAGATCTGCTTCAGGTGAAATGCCAATACAATTCTTTACAAAAATATATCTTACAGTTTTTTTTCAATTTAGCAAAAAGACATAGAAAATATTGATGACTTTTGCCTTCATGGGATATTCTCGCACACTTTCTAGGAATAAGCAAGAACATCTTTTTGCCATCCCATTATTGCACATGTTCATGGTCATAAGAAAATGTTCTGAAGGGACATCAAGCAAATAATACCAATTTTCAAAATTCTATAGCAATATATTTATACAAATTACAGAATTCTGTATGTATTTACACACCATTACAGAATATCAAGTAAATAACACGAATTGTTCTTTTCTTTTTCCCTCAGATTTTTCTGCAAGTGAATTTTAGTGCTTGAGAAAGGTGCCAGATGGACAGCACTAGAAAATTAAGACTTCTGTTTGTCCACAGCACAGGAGGAGAAGCTTCATAAGCCTCCCTGCTTTGCCGTGTCAGCTCCCTCCAGCCCTGTTTTAGCAGGATCACATAAGGAGCAGGAGGACATCCATATCCCTTCACGCCTTGGCAAAGGAGCTAAGCAGCACCCAGGTGACGATGCTCTTGCCCAACCCCCATCAGAAACAAAACAGAAATAACTCATTTTACACCAGTGACTGAACAGAATCTGTTGTTCACTACCTGAAACAGGCCAAATTTGACCCAGTGAACCTGCAAGGAGTGGCAAACTGCCAGCTCCTGGGCCTTCGAGTCTTGCAATAATGCCTAAGTTAAATTACATGTTTCTATATTTACATAAAGTCAGTATTTACACACCATTACGGGTTATTCGAGTAAATCGGTTACAGTTTATTTATATGGACTGCCATAAACTCATAACATTTTTCTTGAGTTTAATCCTTTCTTTATAAAAATACAAAAAAAAAATAAATTAAATAAAACATGTTAACTAGTAGTAATGATTTGCCTATGACTAAAAATCCAAGTCAATTTAACATTAAGACTCTAACCATGGCCTAGTACCGTGGCCTCAACTCAGAATATTTTTAACCTTTGCAAATAATTGCCCCGTGTATGTCAGATTTCCTGAAACAGCAGAGGGTTGTAACCTCCCTTCTTTGTGGTAGGATTGATCCATTTAACGCTGAGCAGAGAACCCTAGTCCTCCCCAGAAGCTCCCTTTCTTCTCCTATGGTCTTTGCATTGCCCA
>VXBX01009479.1:476616-542793 GCA_013400415.1 Scytalopus superciliaris
GGCATAGGCTCTCCTCCAGGAGGACAAACCTTTAAGTGCAGAACAAAATCAGCATGTTCCATCCAAGCCTCCATCATACATTATGCATGCGACAAAGTTTGGCAACAGTGGAGCTGATGTGATGACACAGCTAATCAATAAGAACCCACCGCATGAAACCTTTATAGTGGTTACTTTTTAAGGGCTCAAGTGAAGGAATTGTCTTTGTCAACTTTGGCTTAAAATATCCTTATATAGTTCTGGTACTTTCTCAGGGTCCACTGGTCTAGGTAAAAAATGTGTAAATTTTTGATGCCGTTTAGTCCTAGTCCCTTCTCTTGGAGTCCCATCTTTATTTAACGCAACGTAGTATCGTCTTCCAGTGTCCACATGTTTATATAGATTTGATGAATATGTGTTATACCAGTTTTCTTCAAATTGCTCTCTGAATACACACTCCTGGGTTAATTTTTCCTGTGGAAAGAAAAGAAAGAGCAGTAAGGAGATAGCCAGTAAAACAAGCTACTTGTTGAAGAACTACTGTTTTCATGGCTTGAAATCAGTACCTCCTTGTTGAATTGCAAAATTAACTATTTGAATACTCCTAGTTTTAGCTTTGTAAAGCTGTATTGCTGGGTATTTCAATAGGCAGTCACAAGGGTGAATAACTCAATGTGAGGCAAAAATTATTCTCCCAGAGCCTCATTCCCCAAATCAACACAGCAACTACAAAGCTGAAATCAGGTATTTTACTTTTTGATCCTTCCCAAGCAGCTCACAAGACCTTATGGACTTGTCAACTAATTGCTCCAATCATGAATGCAGCCATTCAAACAAACAGATATAAGTAAAGAAAACTAGAACAGGTTTGCAGAGCTCTAATTTAGGGTCTTAGAATCTCTCTGTCTTTTCACTGCATGGAGAGCTCCATTCATTTCATCAATTTAAAAAGATAGGGATAATAAAACAAAGAAAGTGTAGTAAATTGTATCACAGAGCCACAACCCAACAGGGAACATGAACACAAAACCTGCATGCTGAGATGAAGTTAGGCATGGAAAAGTCCTCCAGGCCTGCCTGGTTGTCCTCATGTCCTGTCCTACTGACAGGACCCCCTGAAGACATCAGCCATTCATCATATTCCCTGGCCACAGAAATTCAGTCCTTCAAATTGACCCACTTATTCAGTCTGTATGTACCCCTCTACAACCTTTTGGTCTAAATAGGTGGGGTTTGCTCTAAATCGAGCCACCCAATAGCCAGATTCATTTTAGAAAGGACTCACACAAATGACTGTGCAAGAACACTGCAAGAAAGGTGGTGAGCTCTAGCATGGGAGAGTTGATGGACAGCTGAGAAAAATAAGCCTGAAAATAATCTTTTCAGATGGCACAAAAAAATATATCAATGGTAATTCAATACATTTTTTGGTAACAAGAGTTCTCAATTCAGTAACACCCATATTGACCAAACCCACAGCTTCCAGATGAGGATCGATTTCTAATTACTGCAAAGCTCCATACAATGCATGTGTTTTATAGACATTAAATCTTTAAAAAGTCCTTTTAGAGTGATGCACAGAAAAGGGAAAACAGAGACCAAGAACCAGATGCAGCAAAGCACATATGGCACCTAAGCCGTAAATGTGTGACTGAACACAACTAAGGAGCCACAGCTCAAGCTCCAGTGCCCCCAAGAAGCCACTTTCCATGACTTAATTCAGAAGCTTCCCAAAGTGCACCATCACCAAAGCTTGCAGCTTGCCTTGGGGCTGCAGGTGCCTTTGGGGCCACCTTTGCTGCTTGAGACTCAGGTCACAACCCTTTCCTAAAGCAATGTGTTTCAGCCGACATGTTTCACTGCTGCTTTGCATGGCAAGCACCCTGCTCCCAGGGCAAGGTTCCGCAGCTCACCAGAGTTGGGGACTGGAGTCCCAGCCACATGCAAGGAGCCCTGCACACTTTCCAAGGGCCATCCAGGAAACATCCCATGTGAGGTAAGCAAACTCCACGCAAGTGGGGAAAGCGAGCCAGCACCCTCTGCACCTTTACAAACTGGGTACTGAGCTACAAAGCCAGGGTCCTCCTCAGTGCCTAAAGGTTTGGGACTTGGAGGTTTCTCCTAAATTCAGCCTGTGGCAACTCCAGTAGGCAAGAAAGGCAGAAAGCAAGCAGCTTCTGATTTTTGCTTTGATGGGCACTGGGTACCTCATTACCACTCAGGAAGGAGAAATCCCTGACAGAACCAGCTTTCACATGTTAAACACTTGAGAATTCACTCCTTGCATGGATACAACAACTTATTTTAGAGGCATTTTTGACCATAACATTTTTAATGTTCAAAGTAGCTCAAACACAGCAACACTCTGCACTGGTTATAGGCAAAATAAGCACAAATCTATTCACATTAAACCTCTATCTATGGGCCAGACCCTGCCACCTCCAATTGGTAATTGTCTCTATGTCCTTTGCCAGCTCAAAAATGCAGCTGCAATGACTATTACTGGACCAGCAGCAGCTCTAACATTGCAGTATCCTCCTTGTGCAACCTCAGAACTACAAACTATTATGAAAAATATTCAGTTGCAATAAAGATTATTTGTAAGTATAGGTTTCACTAGTGTTTTATTTTGCAAGAGGTTTAAAATCACTTTTTTGGCTTTAAGACAGAAGCAGATGCTAAGGGATATTAATTATATGCTGGGCCTATATAAGTCCATGGGGAAAGAGAAACCAATTCAAATTGTTTTCCTGCTCTCAGAAGGCAATAGGATCACATGACAAGCACTGCAGAAGCACTCCCTGCTAAAAATAGCATCATTTTAGGAAGATATTTCAGTCCTGTCTTGAATTCATTAATTATTCAATTCATCTGCATTTTTTTTAGCATCATCATAAATTTCTATCTTTGCAAGAACAGTACTTCCCCATGCCCTGAAGGAGAAATTTTTAAATAGCCTCTCTTTATCTGGCAGGTTTGATGGATCATGACAGTGCTGTGGTACACGTAACTAGCAGACCTTGAATCAAGGGGTTTGCATTGTACTGCTCTCTGGATGAGTTAAATGGATTTCAAGCTTACAAATTCAATCTTTATATTACAAGCTTATCCTGTTTTTACTTACTACTCACAACACAGCTACATCTCTTTTGCCCTTCAAAAAAAATCACAGAAATTCATGTATAAACAGTAGGCAAATACTTCATCATGAACTTGACAGCGTAGTCAGGATGAAGGATCAAATACGTAGGGACACTAGCAATCACCCTTTCAGAGAAGTGAAATAATGTTTTATAAATTCATCACACCTTTTTCTTCTAGGACACCTAGAAATTCTGGTTATAGTCAGAAATCACTGGAGTAAATCAGTGTCATTGGTTTTGGATCAGGTCCTGTAAGTATCGTGTGACACTAAAATCCCATAATATCCTTCCTCCCATGCCCTGGAAGGTCCCTAGAACAATGGCTCATCTAGTACCAAGAGAGAAAGAAATTAACACCCACCAGGACAGTCACCTATGTAGAACCACAGAATCATTTAGGTTAGAAAAGACCCTTAAGATCATCGAGTCCAACCATTAACCTAACACTGCCAAGTCTGTCCCTAAGCCATGTACTACCACACAACCCTTTGTGACATTGCTAACTTACACTCACGTTTTAAGTATGCACACCGTTATTCAAGCCAGAAATGAGCATAACACAGGGGTGAGGCTGGTCCGTCCTGCCAACACCACCTTCTTGCCTCACCACCTTAGGATGGGAAAGTCTTGCTGAAAGCCAGCTCTCCCAATATAGGAAGGATATGGTGTTTCCTGATCACAAGGGCTTGCATTTCTTCTTCTGGCTGTGACTTTTACAAAGTGCCTCTGTGCACAGTTGAAAGCAAGATTTAGCTCTAGAATACAGCGATTTTTGCATACTTTTATTCTTGCAACTGACTTCTCTATCAATTTTCCAGTGCAAATATTTTTTTGCACCATACTTAAAGTTGCTAGACATCTTTGTCGAAAGCTGACACAAATACCAAACATACCCAACTGGAACAGCTATGGAAAGTAACCTGCATTCCTGTGAAAGGGGAGGCTGCCTGCCTTGCTCAAGTAATTTAGTTCAGGGCCAAATAAGGAGATGACCTCAAAATTATATCAATCAGATGTTGCACCACATTCCACATGTTTTCTGTGAGGACTGTTCATAGAGTATTCAACTACAAAGTAATTGATTTTCATTTCACTACATTTCCACTCTTCACCTGTTCATCTTTTTAAGCTGTTATTTAACTCAGAATGTTCAAATGATTGAATCGTACAGAGATGCACATATCTCAAGGACAAACCCCCAAGACAGATTTAATTCAGAAGTCTGCTAATGCCTGGTCCGTGTTAGCAAGGCCTTTTCCTTCCGACATTCTCTACCATCTAACAAGGGAGTAACATAATGATGTTATTGTGTTTCCAGGCAAATCAATTAAAAGTGAGATTGTAAATTAATAAAGTACATAGTTACAGCCATCACCATGAAAGTTTTGCTAGCTTGTTTAAAAATAGAGATCCCTGTGAAGTAGTTCATTATAAATAAGTGGAAATATGCAAAACACATGTACACTGCTTAGAGAATGGTTTCGTGACTCTAAAGAACATAAGACATTTGTGCTGCTTAGTAGTTGAAAGAATAGTACAAGGTCCTGTACAAAACACTTCAATATTCTTTCTTTCTTTTAAATAACTCTGTGGTGTTAAAACTCCAATTAATTTTGTAATCTGATAAAAAGAAGCCTCTTCAGACCATCATTCCTAAAATCCCAATACCTTTCATACCTAGCAAACTATTCTGTTCTATGCCAAGTATCGTTTTTCCTTTTGCAAGCTGCTACACTGATTCATAAGAGACAAGAAAACACCTAATCCAGAACTCCAAACAACTATTAACAAGAAATATATCCGATGTAGTCAGCACTTCCTGTATACCTGTGGCACGTTATCACCATGTTAATCCATTCTGTTTTAATAAAATAATGTTTAAATATATAATCTCCTAAATAATTTCATGCCAATCCCTCATTATGGCTACATGGCACTAATAAAAACTGCATGTGTATTGAAGAGGAACAACAAAAAACCCCTGTTCTCTTCTGAAGTGGTTTGCCCTGCTGTTCTGCCTACCAACACACACATTTTACATGCCGTTGGCCCTTCCCATGCTGTAATGCAAACAGCCTCTAGAACATACCATGTTCAGCTAATAATTAACACTCATCCAGAGCTGTCATAAATAAAGGTCTAGTTTAGCATTTGCTGTGGTATTGTCTGAACTCCCATGCTAAGCCTGTTAGCCTCTGGCTGGGTGAACAAACTCCAGCCACAGTGAGAAGCCAAATATCAGTGTCCAAGCAGCTCCACTTTCTTTTCCAAATTAGACCACAGTGCGAGGCAAGCCCTGCACACTGAGTGTCTGACTTCATGAGTGTCACAGAGCTTTCTTTGATGAGTTTCTCTAAGCAGTGTTTTTTCAGAGTGCTTTGTTTGATAATTTGACAGAACATGAAAAAAAAGAAGGAAAAAAAGAAGTCTATCAAAAGGACTAGCTGACTGGTTTTTTGTGTTTGTGTCAGTACTTCTCCACAGGCCTTTCAGATGGAAACCCTGCAGGGCCAGAGGAGAGACAGAGTGAATAGTCAGGCACCCATGCTGCCACTCAGACACATTTCATATTTCACAGCACTTTTAATAAGATGAGAGAAATCAGGCAAGGTGTCCTGGCAAAACCACAGTTAGGCAATTTCATTCTCCCTACCCTACACTGTACTTTCACAGAGATGGAATATTCATCTTCCTTTCTTCTCCTGAGGCATTTAATTTGTACAAAGGGTTTTTTATACATAAATCCCCAATTACAAAAGAAAAAAAGTGTGACTGTTCTGCGGTGCTGCCATGGAGCAGTTATGACAGTGCTTAAAGGTTAAAATCTTTCATACAAAAAAATCCCAAGACGCATCACAACCTGGTCGCCTTGGGATCATCATTGCCAAAAGTCACAATACCTATACAGATACAGACACTGTGGTGCTTCCACATCCCGATGCGGGGAACAGAAAGGTAGAGCTTCCTGAACAAAGCAAACAGACTCCAGCATCAACAGTAAAATCCCAGGAGACTGTCAGTGCAGGAGAGATTTTGTTGCTTCACCCTGTTGCCCCTCTTCTACTCCCTTGCTCTACACACTATCATGGACCTTCTCAGAAGGGACCAGGCTGGGATACAGTACTACACTCTCCCAGGGCTGTTTATGGAGCTCTTCTGACATAAGCTGAGGGAGGACAAGATGCCAATTAGGCCTCCATTCATTTTTGCCACTGCCAACTCCTCAGCTCTTGGTTGTACTGATATCCTTTGAGATTTCAAGTTTGCAGCATCTGTCAGGCTTTAAGTATGCCCTCCCTGGACATGAAATCATTATAGGATGAGCAACCCCACTGAGCCTGAGCTCGCACCTGCCAGCATAGGCTGCCCATCAACAGCCATGCTCCTGTCCATAAAGGCTTGATTTAGATCTATCCAGCCAAGTGCATGAGATTGAAACTCATTTTCACTTAAACACCCAGGGTCTGCTCATGATGCTGTTGGAAGTCATGAAAAAACTCCAGGGACATATCTTGGGCCACATAAGCTGTCACAGTGTCATTTCTCTGGAAGCTGACAAGCTTCCTTCTCCACACCACAACAGACAAAGTCAACTCTCACAAAACAAACAAACGAGCAGGTGTGTTCCCCGCTCTTCCATGCCAGCAGGACTGGGCCCACGCTGTGCCGTTTACTAGTCACGCTTCTGACCTCTATTATATTTTTGGTTTCCCTGGCACAACCAAGAAGTGCAGTCATCAATGTTATCTAAGCATCTAATTCATAACGCTTGGCTGAACCTTTCCAAGAATCAGAAAGCAAGGTGGTATGCAATCTGATACGGGGGCCAGAGCCAATTTTTAAACAAGATGAGGGAAGAGCTCCCGCCAGCTTAAATGGAACATGGATCAGGCTTGCAACGATAAAAAGGCAACAAATATTTTAAGACACTAAAAGAACCATTTCAGGCATGCTCAGATTTACTGAAAGCTGTAACTTGACCTACCCCAGCTCCCCACTGCACAAATTCTCTTCTATCAAAAGACAACACATATGTCAAACTAGGTCTGCTATCCTACAGCTACACACACATACACTTGAGCTTGAATACTAGCTAAGCTTTTAACTGGAGATTTTTAAATAAAACATGCTTTCCTTAAATCCAACTAAGATAGAGCATAGCATCAGAGTGTTTTGTCAGTATTTTTTACTTTGTTTTGTGGTTCTCTAAGCACAGAACACAGGCTTAAAGAAAAGATGGCTCTCTTTCAGCAGAAAGTGCTGCCTATTGCAGGAATAGCAAAATTCACATGCTGAAAGACATTGTAAAGTGGAGGATAAAAGGTAAGCAATCTGCATAAGTCTCTACATTCAGTATCCCCCAAACTGGATTTATCAATCATAAGAGAACTATTTCATCTCTCAGCTACAAGGTGTAACCATAAAAATAGCAGAATCTTCAGGACCTCTCATAAAACACTTTGCCACAGGGACCAAATAATTTATATATATATGTAATCATATAAATGTACACTACAAAAGTACTTCATGCTTTATTCTTTCACCAAGATGATTTGGTCAAGGACTGATGAACAAAAGCCTGTCTCTGTATTTTGCTATTAATTTTATGCAAAGCTACCTGCTAGATACTAACTCAGAGGACAAGGACATTACTGACCACATTGTAATTCTGGATGGCAACCAGCAAACAAACACAATATCACAGGCTATCACATTTTTGAAAGATTCAGTCCACATCAGTGAAATGCCACACATCCACTGGAGTCTTGGAAACCAACAAACCTGCCAGCAAAATTTTAAGATCTACAGTGCTTCAGTGGGCACTACAGCAAAGGGTTGGCACTCTAAATCTTTACCCAGCAGGACTCAATTGCATATTCAGTTTAAACTGTTTTGAAATTAGGCTTTTTTATTTCCCACCTTTTTCAGACAGGAAGAAAGGCCAGCATTTCAAAGACATGCTGCTGAAGAAAAGATGTCATGTTTCCCCTTTCAGACAGCAGTGCTCCTCTGTTGGCAAACACTTCCTATAAATAAATGGTCTCTCCAGAGATGACTCTTCAGACACTTGCCCCATTCCTTTTCCCAAAGGCAATTCTACCATAAAATCATGTATTTAGATACACAATTTTTAACATTTCAATTTCTGAGTAGAACAAAAAGTATTTCCTTAATATTTCTCAGAAAATCCACACATCTTTGGTGTTGCTATGCCCTGCCTTTGGGAAATGCTGGAGGAAGTCAGCTGGCTCTGCTCTGCCATGAGACCCCTACTCCTCACACACATGTACACACCAGTGGACCTGTCTTTCAATGGGTCAAACTTCAGTCATGCAGTTAATTTCAGCTTTGATGAAAGAAGTTGTCATTCTGTCCAAAAAAAACCCCAAAATACATATAATAACAACTTGAACAGAACTGGTGACTGAAGAGCTCAAAGACCAGGCTGTTGGTCTCCCAGGTACCTGCAACACATGAACCTTCCAAAGAATTCAGGTTTCTAAAGAAACTAAATACCTCAGTTTTTTGTTTAAAGTTCACAACATTTTTATATTCTATAATAACTCAGAAGATTTTTCTGAAGTCTTCCCCAATAAGTTCCCTGTTCTAGATGCTGTCCTAACAAAGGCATCAGCAGGCCGAAATCCCCCTTGCTATGCAAAAGGATACATGCTAAAAGACTGTCTGGAGATTGCAGACTCTCGCAGGCAGGAACCTTGTCTAGATTTACATTTTTAAAATTATGAATAATACAACACAGTTCTTCTCTTGATTGGAATCTGCTGACACAACCACAAAATTAATTGATGGGTTTACAGAAGCAGGTTCAATCCTGATTTCACTGAGGTCAATGGTATTTCAACCATAATACAATCAAGACAAAATTTCTCCTGAGTCACAGTTGCCTCTATAATTGTGTTGCTCTTGAAGAGTCAAATTTAGCAGATAAAAGATGCTCAGCCTGGGCCAGACCTCAAAACTATGCAGCATCCACACCTGAAGACAAGTTCTACCTCAGCAGCAGTCTGTGGTACACAAATATAAAACCTTATCTTCAAATCAAAAGTAGCAGCAGAGGTCTGCCTTTATAAATGGAATGAAAAGGAAACAAAAGGGCTTTATGAAAGGGGGAAATATGGATTTGCACTGTAACAAGCTTTATTTCTTAAGCTTTTTGAATGCAACACAAATGAATTGCATTACTGCACATCACCAAATCAGCCTGAGCACATTCAAACCCCAAAGCAAATCTCAACCTAGACAAAATCCCTAATGAAGTCCCTGCAGGGCAGACTTTGTCTCCTCTGTCTTTGAAAATGATGAATGGCAAAGTGGGAGAGAGTGCCACATCTCCCTAGCTCCTGAATCAGAACAGAGCACATCAGATCTTTATCTGATGCAGCGAATAATCCCCAAGCACATCTCAGTGTGTCACTGCTGCTGATGCTCTTTTAGCAGGTCACTTCAACACAGTATTCTCAGATCAGCCAAAGACACTGAGCCTTTTCACACCTCTGGATAGTTAACACAGCTAGCTCCAGAAATGTTCAGGGCTGCAGTGACTGGGAGCCACACAGCTGCAAACAAAAGAATCTGATGTCCTGCTCTTGCTTACTGGGTAGGATTTGGGTTTGTGATGCAGTTATGACACTAACAACTACCTGATGCCAAAAGCGCAGTGCTAGACCCTTCTCCCATCCCACACTGCACCTGATTCCCCACTGAGTGCTAGTGCTTGCCTAAATGGGCTGCAAGCCAGTTCCAAGAAGCTAAACCACCAGAGAAGCAACCCTAAAAAACCAAAACAAAACAACACAAAAGCAAGCTTTCTTCTGTGGTTTTCGATCTCTAAACTGATCTCTTGACATGTCAGATGAGTGCCAGTGTTGGAACAAGGAAGAAAGAAGAAGCATACAGTAGAAAGCAGGGAACCAGAACTGCCCTTTCTGGAAGGGGGTTTCCACAAGGTGTTAGGTCACATTGCATGCCTTCTCCCATTTTCCTAAGAACATTCTAGACATTTTTAGTTAGGGGAAAGCAAATCATGAAACTGAGGTTTAAGTAAGATCTTGCTTTACTAAAGCTAGTTTTATACCTATACACGCACACATATATATAATACATACTTTATGTTGAAGATACTCTAATATTTCCCTGTCCCAGGCATGTAGTGAGAACCCAAGATCAGCAGAGAAGGCAGACAAAGATAAGGAGATCACTGAGGGCTTTCTCTCATATGAAATTATCTTCAGACTTAGTAAGTGTCTGAAATGAAGTCTTCAGAGGAATATCAAAAAACCGAGGAGAAGTGTAGTATCTATCTCAGACACTATTGATAGGTGTCCCTCTTTGGTGAAAGCTGTTACACTTTAAAATTCTGATTTAAAAAATACTGAAGCCACAGTTTAAAAAGAACCCCAGTAGTTGCAGTTTCTTGCAGAGCTTTCTCCCTGCGTGAAGCATATAAATTGAATTACCAGTTCTTCCTATACCAGTACCCACATCTCAGAAGACCTTTCTTTTCTACAGTCCTTCATACTTTGCTGAGGGGATTGCAGTTTCTGCTCTCATCTCCAGTGCTGGTATCTGTGGGGAATACCATTTAACAGTAACCAGCTTCCAGCAAAGCTGCCTGTCCAAATTCCAAGAGAGGCTATCAGCAAAGGTGAGGTAGATGAGGTAGCTCAAGTTTCAGGGCTTTTCTTAGATTTATGCCCTCTGCAAAGGAAGTGTCCATAATCAGAAAGCTGTTTCCTACTGTACAGTACAGAGAAAACATTTATGCTTCACATCCCAACTCCCTCCAAAAATCCCTCTGACCAGCTCAAAATCTCACTTCCTCACAACCTGAACCTTCACCATTATCCAGCCTAAGCTTTCTTGTGACCCATTCAAACCAATCCATCCTTGTACTCTATTTCAAGGACTTTTTTTCCCTCCCTGGTGTTAAATCTCAATGTATTTACAGAGAGCAAGAGCATACCCTCTCACTTTTCATTCTGCAGGCTAAGTCAGTCACAATCTTTAAACTCAATCATTTGATAGCCTTTTCATCTCTCTAATCATCCAAGTAAGCCCTTTCTGCACCTGTTTTGGTTTCAGTTTGTCTCCTTTAACACAAGTGATGAACTGTATTGTGCATTTAGACAGGATCCTCCCAGTGCTATATGCAGTGGCACTGATAAAGCTCTCCCTGAGCCTCACAGGTAAATATTTCAGGCCCTTTAGGTCACCAAGGCCCTTCTGTGAGGTTGCCTCCTGTGCTGGAAATACTTTCCAGCTTTGTAAAAATTTCAATAACACACCACTACCTTTTTATGACAAGATGTTTAATGTCCCTAATAAAAACAGGGAATAAAATCAGTCCAAGGACCAATCCATAAAAACTCCACTAATGCTTCACTCCAGTCTAATACCTTTCAGCACTCCCCATTGCTGTCTTCTCTTCGGAGTGTTCACCATCTATCACACAAGTTTTATACTAATGCACATTTTACCCACTGTAAAAAATGCTCTCTTCTGTGGGTCATACCTAACAGAGCCCTGCTGATTAGCACAATTACTCATTTCTAGAAAAAGAAATTCATATCAAAACCAAACTACTAGGTTTGCCTGAAACTATTTATCCTGCTTCTGTACACTCGTCTTACATGTGTTTCCAGGTCCTCCTTTACCCTCTTATTTGAAAGCATATTCCTGTGCCCTGAGCACAAGCCAAGTCAGACTGACAGCCCTCCAGCCAAACACAAACAATGCAGCCAGAGGTACACACGCACTCCAGGATGAAAAACAACTCCATTGTCTCATAGAGAAGCAAACACTCCCTCACCCAGGCTTGCTCCCACCTTTGTGCTACACCTTCTGGTGGTCTGGGAGGGAACCACTGTGGCTGAAGCCCTTCTGCTTGGCCAGATTTGTTTTCCAGTTTTCTGCTTCAATTCCTCAGGCAGCAAAGAAACCCTTGTGCCAGGAAAGTGGAAGGGACTGGATGGTTTGAGGAAAGTAGCCACTTCTTTTAGCAGTGGTGTTGGCTGCCACTGCTACCTTTGTCCCATGACAAGGAATTCCCCAGACTCATGTTACCACCCCAAGAAGTGTATCAGAAATAAGGCTAGTCCAGTCAGACTGTATTCCATTTACGCTCCCACCGGAGTACACCATGTTAGCAAAGATTCTTCTTCCCTTTTCATTTCTATGTCTTAAAAATGCTTTTACTTTACATATTAGTATACATTTCAGGGCCCAAATCAGCTTTATTGCAGCAGTTTTCATTTTACCCCCATGCTTCTACACCTCTAAGACACATGTTTTTCTGCAACCTGCCTTTCTTTCATTCCCTGCAGACCCTCTGCCAAGTAGTCAGTCTTTTAGTCTCCAAATCTTTGGTTGCAGTTTCACCCTTTCTGGGACACCGTTTCCACAGGATTTTTGCATCTCTGACAAAGTTTCAAGTTTCCTTCACATTCAGAGCCATAATCACCTTTTTGAACCGGCCCTCTTCAGATCTCAGAGTCTGCCCATCAAATTAGCTACAGGCCCGCTTCTTGCAGTCTCCTGCTTAAAGCAGATTTACTCGGGAACACACAGGTCGCTGTTATAGCTAAAAGACACCATCAGATTTTTGATCACGAGAGTGCCAGGTTTTCCTGACGAATGCTACTCATATGGAAAACCGGCAACTCGGATGCCATAGGAAATGCCCCTAGGAACTGCCCTCTGCCTCTCCACTATTTATACCATTTATCAAAAGTCACTTTATTATTGTAAATAATAATAATAACACAAGCAGAAGGGTGTTAAACATGGTGCTGCAGCCATTATCCCTCCTGGGATCTGACCACTCTCAGCCTAGAAGTCTGTGTCTTCACTCAGGGAAATTGCATTTAATTCTCCTTCCAAAAATTGCACACTGCAACTGTTCTGTTTCCAGGCTCAGTTCAGTCACAGAAACAGTGCATATGCTGACGAATAGATAACCCAGATTATTATTTAAAAAAAAAAATCAATCTGAATCACATGGAACAGCTTTAGATCAGAGGTGTTTAACACTAAAAACAAAATATGATGATACTGCAAGGTAATTTATTTATTTATCCAATTCTTAGATACCTGTAGTGATTATATACTTTGCCCAAATGCTGTTCCAAACATGCACTTTCAACCTGTTTTTTTTCCTGATGTTGTTTCCGTGCACCTTGACCCATCATTTGAAGGGCTGAACAATTCCCTTCCTTTATTTGCATGGGAACATAAAAGATAATTTTAGAATGCAGCCAAACAAATCCATGCCTACATCAAGCAATTTTCAGTAAACTATGACAATTTGTCCCTTTCTTGTCAAAAAATACTCTGCTCACGCATCTTTGTAGCTGCATAGTGCTTCCAGTACAAACAAACGCATATAGCACTGCAGGTGCAGCCCTGCTGGAACAATAAAGAGGCATATCGTCACCTCCCTGCACACTTACTGTGAAAATATGTTTCTTCAAGGACAATTCTCTATCCTCCTCCACCCTCTCCCTAGCGTTCCAGGAGCAGAAGGCAAGTTTAGTGTCCCAAAACAAGCTTTCAGTTAATTTTCTGAAGGACAGTAATTTATTACCCTGTTAAAACTGTTCCTATGTATCATCTTGCAGCACACACCCTGTAAGTCTGAAACCCAGAAGTGTGGAGTTCCCTCCCTGACTCCTGATATGGGCTCTTCAGCTCTATCCCACCCACTCTGTGGGCACACAAAGCTTCCCTCTCTACTCTCCCATGACCTCTCCTTTCATGCACTTCTAGCCCTTTCCCTCTTCCCCAAAACTCCACCCTCTCCACTCCTGCCTTCCTCCTTCCCCCTGCAGAGCTTCCCCGGTAGCTGTTCCAGGTCTTCCAACTACCAGTATTCCTCCTGACCATCCAACCCAATCTGTCTTTTGCCACCTTCCAAGGACACAAGGAGCAATGCAGGCACCAGCATTTCATAGAATCATAGAATGGTTTGAGTTGAAAGGGACCTCTAAAGTTCATTTAGCCCAACCCCCTTACAATGAGCAAGGGCATCTTCAACTATGTCAGGTTGCTCAGAGCCGCATCCAACCTGATTCTGAATGTTTCTAGCAATGGAACATCTATACAATGTCTCTTGGCAACCCGTTCCAGTGTCTCATCACCCCCACCATAAACCTTTTTTTCCTTCTATTTAGTCTGAGAAAAGGAATGGGGCAGGTCCGTGCCCATGGGAGACTGAAGGAGCAGGGATACCAGCTGTGGGATATAGCATAGCTCTCTACTGCAGAATTGCCCGGAACAACCAGGGCAGCTGAGGTGAGAATTTTCCATGGTCCTGCTGTGCTTGAGGTAGTACAGCACTGCCTGAGAGGACAGCCTGCAATGGGAACAATGGGCATGCCATGGTGTGGATACACATCCC
Organism: Scytalopus superciliaris; assembly: GCA_013400415.1. NCBI lineage: Eukaryota > Metazoa > Chordata > Aves > Passeriformes > Rhinocryptidae > Scytalopus > Scytalopus superciliaris. The sequence continues at coordinate 491,155 of VXBX01009479.1, forward strand.
TGCCACATGGGTGCCTACTTTTAATATTCCCAAGGGCAGCATGACAATGGGGACAGTCCATGAAACCATGAAGGTCTTGGGACTGATAAGAAAGACCTCTCTCACTCCATGGCGTGGCCCAGAGGAGCACAGCTAACACACATTTGCTGATGATTTTGCCAGAGATGTTGGCAAGAGCTGTTTGGCACTTGGTAAGGAAAAGGTCTTCATGTCTTCTCTTAACACCCTTTGGGTCCTGTCTGTAGTTTGCATTTTTCTCTTTTCCAGTGACAAGCACAGTAGCTGTTGTAAAACATGATGAGTCATAGTTGCAGGCTGCAAAGGAAAGGCGAGGTAAATGGAGAGCAGGGACAGACAAGACGAAAACCTGTTGTCACTAATCAGCCTCCAAGTCACTGCTAGGTAGCTACCACAAGCTTCTCTTCAGTATCACATAAACATATCTTCAGCTTTCCCTGGCTAAATCCATGGCATGAGGAGGAACTTGAGAACAGCCACACTGTGTTCCACATATCTGCCAGAGAGCAGCATGAGAGGCACTGTGCCCTTCTGACCAGAAAATGCAGAAGGAACTGCCCACTGTAACGGTGGGAAGTGCGGAGTTTGTGAGGCAGCTGATCTAGAAGGAAAGCAGCACTTTGAGAAAGCCAAGAGGAACATGTCTGGATCAAGATATGCTGAAACTGCCTTTACTGTTGTCTTTCAGGAAAACTGGCAGTGATCACCCACCCTGGCTGCTCTGCTTCGCCATATGTGCCACCTCCAGTGGCACCACAAATATGCTGGGAAAAATCTTCCTGTGACAAATGTTTCAAACATAGGAAGTCTTTTAGGTCACTGATTTGATTCACACCTAATATATTTTTCATGTAGTAAACAGACAAAGGGCACCTATTCCAATAGTGTCAAGTACTGAATGCCTCACAAGTTGTGGATCTAAGCACCTACTTAGATCTACAATGATGATGTAGAACAATAACAAGTATTTCCTAGGCTGCTGTTCAGTTTTGTGTGGGGAAACAGTTTTCCCACCTTAGGAAACACATTCAATGTCATAAGTGTACCTGCTCCATGACAAAGCTGGTGCTATTCACAGCCCTTAGAAAAGAAACCAAGACAGAGGGATCCAGCTCCCAGCACAGCAGCAAAAGATGCTACAGAATAGTTTAACTCAAGGGACCACTCTGCTTAATGCAGGTAAAAAACTGATCTAAGTTTTCTGCAGTCTATCAAGTATCAGTCTCAAAACTACTCTTGCTTAAACTAATCTACTTACCAGAGAGATAATTCTTTGCCAGATTGTGCCTGGCTTCTGGTTCAAGCTGCAACATTTATTCCCTCAGAGAACTTATTTCAAATAATTGGATTTTTTTACCAAGACCAAAAGCAAAGCATTGTCACTTAAAAATGTCCAGCCAGTTCTACACAAAAATCTGCTCTGGGCCTGCTTATCTCAGTGTTTCTAAGAGAGCTGACAGTTGCTGAAATATAGGCACTAGGATTGCTAGTGTTGACAAGGCTTTAAAGCATCATCACACTGAGTAGCCATTAGAGGTTATATTTCATTGGAAGTAATGTAATTCAATTACCATCACTCTTTAGTATGTCCCATCTCTGGAGACTTACAATAAGCCATATCATCCATCAGATTTTAACCTGAACTTTGCATTCTAGCCTCACAGATTGCCAGTTCTCCATTATGAACAGCTTCATATTTTTAGTGTCAGTTCTTAGGGAAAAGAGGTTATCCAATTATATTGTACATCCCTCTGCCTGCCTGTCTCTCCTTCCTTGGCTTTTCTACCCATTTCAATCAGGAGGCAAAGGTCTCCAAGAAAATTAAGTTCCTATCAGTTTTGCAACTAATCAGAGCCAGGGTAAAGAAGAGAAATCATTTGCACGTCCCACTTGGGAGTGGTGAACTATGTAATCCCTGCAAACTGACAATCTGGTGAGCGTGGACAGCTAATACTGTCTCTTTCTCCATACAAGAAACACAAAAGGCTGAGGAATTTGTGCTACTGCAGGGACAGAAGGTCAGGGAGACCCATGTCTTGCACTGTGAGACACAAACCCCAAGGAAAGCAGGCTCTTTTAGAAACGCTGTTCTTGGAACAACTATTTTATAAATGCAGTGAGCTTAGTGATTTACAAAGAATTTCTTGTGCATATTTCTTCAGCACAGAATGTTTTGAGTAATTCACTCTGACAGTCAAACATATTGCAAATACAAAATACAAATTGCACAGAAAAGTAATGCAACATTTGTTTTCTCAAGTCTATGCATTTAAGATCTATCAATAAGCACAGATATTCTCAGAATATCGGAAATATAGAGTAACTGATTCACTATGTTTATATGTTTAAATTATTACTCTTACTGATGATTATCAACATTACTGATTCATGTTACTGGTGTTCTGCCTTTTTGCTGCCTAACGGAACCATAAAAGAACTCATGATTTGGCTAGTTCCTTATCACATTAATCAACCGCACAAGGATTGTGACTTACGACAACTTATTCCTCAAAGGCAATTTGTTTACATTTGTCATTGCATCCATTCCGTTTCTCACTCCCTCTCCATGTTCTCACTTTACCTCTTCCATATTCCCATCTATGCTAAACCCCTTTTCTTTGGCCTTTCCCACTCACTGGCTCTCCCCATGTCTGCATCTCCCCTTCTCTCATTTCCACACATCCTCCATCACAGTCTTGCCTCTCATTCTACTACCTCTTTTTCTGCCTCCCACATACAGTGCCATTATCTGTATTTTCTGGCTTCCTCCTCTAGCCTGCTGTTTGCTCAGAAGATAGTCCCCTTCTTCCCCTCTCCCACACAAAATGTTACTAGAAAGAGATCAGTGAACCTGGGCATCCTGCTGAACTTTCTTGGTTTCACTTCTTTATAGTCCTCCATGGATCACATTTATGGAAACTGGACTTTCCTCTTACTCCTGTTTCACCTGCCCACTCACCACCAAAATGTCATATTTCCTCCCACTGTCACTGCAGTCCCCACCTTTTCCCACTTAGTGCTACTCCCCTGTGACACAGGTATCTTCAGCTACACCCATAACCATTCACTATCACTTTAGCCTCTTTTTGAGTGTTTCTCTGCAACATTTACACTATCAGAAGACCATCATCACCTTCTCCTCTGCTCCTCTGTGAATGCACAGCTTCACTTCACTTTAGACATTTGCTTACCCTTCCATCTTGCCATACTCTTCCTCAAATATACCTGCTCCTCTAGTCCTTGTAAACTTTGGAGGTTGATATTTCACTGCTAGAAGAGGTTGCCTTCTACCATTTGAGGAGCTACCTGCTTTATTTCAGATTCCCCCTGCCCACAGTCTACCCAGGGTGTGAACTTCAGTGTACATCTGATGTCTCAAGTATTCCCAGGATAAGGGTCACGTCATACACATACACGCACACACACACACACACACACACATACATACACACACACACTATCTCTCTCCTCTGCTGGAAGACAGCCCATGTTGCTGAGAACAGTCACCCATCAGTTGCAGGAAGGCTGGCAAACTCCCACATCTGAAATACCAAGTTTTACTCCTCCCTCATACCATATTCCTGCTGCCATCTCTTAGGGGAGCACAGCAGAACTTTCAGGACAAGACGACCAAGCCTTTTGCTCTCATTCCTATACTTTTTATAACTTTTGTCACACTTCTCTTTCTCATTTTCTCATCTACATATGCCGCCCTTTCCCTCACGCTCTACCTTATTTTGTCAATTCCTAGAAAGCTCTCTGCCTACGCACAAAAGGAAGCCACTACGTCTTGGTTTAGGTCTCTACTGAAAGGCATTCACCAATCTTACAGTACAGCCTTTGGTCTTCATTGACCAGCTCTGGCCATCAGTCTCTGTTGCTCTGTATCTAAATTGTCATTCATCTGCATTATTACCCTTTCCTGACTTTGTCACATTTTCCCTCACCCATATTATGGCACTCACAGGGTCTTGTTTCAAATTAGACTACAAGATATTTAGACTAGAAAGAGTACTCACACAGCACATACACCTAGAAGCTTGTAGAAGCTAGCAAGTGTTTCCCCTCCAGAATGTAAGGATCATGACTGCCCAAGGCTAACAGGGACTTACCGAGCCATACAGTTCCCCTTTCTCATTCATTCCAAGGTAAAGTCCACTGTCGACTCCTCGGATGCTGACCAAGCCCACTGCTATACTGATAAATTCCAGTATACCTATAAAATGCAGGAAAAAACAAACAATGTACATATTGTTTCCATTTAAAAGTTTTTATTTTTTTCAGAATTGACTGATCCCTGAGTGTCAAGCAGCTATTTTCAAGGCTGTTTTCCCATTTTCTGTGTTGTTTGCAGGAAGATGAGAAACACATACAATACTTAAAGCCCTTTGAGTGCCTGTTAGAACAAAGTACTGCAGACAGCAGTAACATACCAAATGAAAAGATTACTCTCAATCTTTCTCATAATTTCCAAACACACATCTTCAGCTCAATTATACTCTGATTTGCATAACGGATAATACATTCAGAGAAAAAAAGAAAAGGCTTTAGATTGCCAAATTTAGCTCAATTGAGGAACCCATGAAATTTGTCTTGCAAAATAAATTCTGAAAAAATACATTTTAATCAGAATTGTGAGATAAAACAATGTTACACGTGGAATAAAAATATCTACTTCCAGGCATCAATGAACCAGGAAATGGAAAAATTTACTCACAGTATGATCTTCCAGAGGCTTGAAAAATTAAAATCTTTAGTATAGTCCAGTTTCATGCATTTCTGTTTAGATAGTAACCACTCTCTCTGGTACGTTATTATTTATTCATCTCAAATTCAAAACCTAAAATATCCTAAACCTAAATAATAGTGTATACATTATTAAGTCTTTCCATGAACATAACAGCAAGCTGACACAGACCTTTGTGCACTTGGAAATAATATTTTGCCAAGAAGCACTGTTTCTGAAAAGCTCCAGGTTCAGCATCGACGTGCACAGTACAGCAAGTATCTGTATCAAGCATTGGCTCATCTGGATCTGAGGGTTTGGGGATTTTCTAGCAGCCTTCCCTGCAAATTGCTTACCTCTTTAATGAGGATGCTACCAGCCAAACCTTGCATAAACCTAGAAGTCTTGTGTAAAAAAAATGGAAATTACTTTCTATTTGGTAGTTCTCATCTAAGACTGTAATTATCTCACAGGAGTTATCCAGCAACATTCAGAAGCACACTGCTCCGTTACGCTACTTTCTGAGTCACAAAATAAAGCACAGAGTAGCATTTTCAATAAATTTTGTGAATTTTCATGCCTAAGCACACCATGTAACTATTTTTAAAGCTTATTGGAAACTACATGTACATGAAATAATAAAATAACAATATAGTATGTGTTGAGCCTCATGTGGCCAATAAAAAAGCACTTTCATGGATTTTTTTAACAATTAATTTGGCATCTCCCACAAAATAGTTGCGCACTAATCAATAACAGCCATGAATCACATAAATCTAACACGGCACAAGTTGAAGCCAATAGGGAAAATTTATAGCCAAGATAATGTAAAGATGAAAAGTATTCCCTGCAAGGGACTATTGATTATTACCTTATATATTATTCAGTACTACAAACACCATAGTCTTATTGTTTTGATAATCCTGTTTTAAGGCCTGGGCATCTTAAATTATTCTCTACATATGCACAAATAAAAAATACTGGGGGGAAATATTTAGTAATTATGGATTCCTTTAAGTAATATAAAGTGGCAGCATGCTGTTTATCTGATATATATAGTATCTCAGATACAACTGATCCATTGAAAGAATTTAAACATTCCCATTATATCTGGACATGTAATACTTCCAGATTTCTTACCAAGGCTTTTTCTGTAACGCTTTTACCAAAATATTATATTACTTGATACATGTTACCAAGCAATTTTAACTGAGGTTAAATCTTAACGTTGAGTGTGTATTATACAATACTATAGCTAAGTTAGTGACCCTGGCATCTTTTACATCAGCCTAAACATAATCTTTAATTGCTATCCTCATTTCAAGTATTTGGGTGCATGCTGCTTAATACATAAAAAGAACAAAAACATCACTGTCACATCCTATTGTAAGTGCAGAAGGTGAATTTAAGGTACTTGACAAAGAGCATCCACATATTTGAGGTCAGACTAGAGATTTCTTCATTTGAAATATTTAGAAGTCTATTCCCAGCAAGTTTTATGTGCCATATTAAGTCCTTCAAGAGATTATCTGGGGCTAAGCATACAGTCTTACAGAAGTCTTGTCAGTTTAAGGATTGCATGATTTGCCCCTACAGTTCTGTGAATAATTTTACTGTATAGTTTCTATAATATACAGATAGGACCTGAACCAGATATTAAAATAGATAATCCTCTTCAAAATGAGGCTGGATCAAATGAAAATCAGGACAGCTCCAAACTTCAAAAGCTAGGGCCCTATTTATAGCTAAAAGCAGGGAAGGGAAGAGAAGTAGTGAGGAAGTAACTGTTTCAGTACATGGGGTACTGATTTTTTCTCACCACTGAGCATTTTCTTTAATGAAACCACTTCAGTGCAGATATTCATTCCTTTACAAGAAGGTTAGGAAGAAAGTTCTGAGGAAGTTATTTGTTCCTTACATGTCCACATCAGCCCTTCATGCATCTTCTACATGAGCCAGCTTTGACCATGCTGAATGCCAGCAGGACAGTAGCCTGACATAAAGGCTGGTCCTGCTCTCTTGCCAGGCTCACAGGTGAGAGGTGCATTGTTCACAGACGTGAAATGTTAACTTTCATCTAGCTTAGCTCTGAAGAACAGGCCTACAGAAGCATTTCCCTTGGCTTTTAAGCAATGAACATCTCTGCAGCTACACGGGTTTTTTTATTGCTGCTTTGCCCTTTGCACATTTTTGTCTTTGGCTACACATGGGCTTTCTTTGTATCGATGGATTGAAGCAGATAAGCTTCTTCTTAGCACTCTAAGGCACCGAAGACGGTAAACAAGTATCTCTGCCAGCCAGTTCTTTGTACGGCTTCCAGGGGAAGCGAAGAGCAGGGGAGCGGTGAGGTTGCCGCCGGACCTTGCTCTGCCCGGGCTGCCGCGCGTCCGACGATCGCCCACCCCGGGGAGAGCAGCAGAGCCCTCCCTGGCGAAGGAGCCGCCGGGAGGGCAGCCCCGGTGACGGGGCGAGGGAAGGGGCTTCCCCGGCGCCATCCTCCCTCCCTCCCTCCGGCCCAGGCTGCGGCGCGGGGCTGCGCGGAGAGGCGCGGGGCTGAGCGCTCCGCCGGGATGCGTCCCGCCTGTCGCAGCTGTCACCGCTCCGTCCGCTCCCCCACATGATGCCAATTAAAAGACGGGAGCGCAGACACAGCTCCCCCAGGCAGCAGGGCCCTGCTTCGATTTCAGGCTCTTATAGTACCCTTGCCCGCCCGGCCCCCCTCATCCCCTCCCCTCTGCAACACTCAATAGCGGGGGAAACTGTCCAGGCTGCTCGGCGCCCTTCCCTCCCCCTAGAAACTGGCCCACGATTCCCAGTCCCGGGTGCCAGAGCCCTCCCCGCACGCATCACCTTCCCCCCGCCCTGGCGTGCAGCCTCCCCCCGGAGACATCACGGGGCGGGGGGCAGGCCCGCCCGCATCCAGCAGCAGAAGGGGCGGGCGGCCGCAGGGACCCGAGCAGGCAGGGCGGGCCGGGAGGGCGGGCGGCTGCGCGGCTCCCGCAGATGATGAACGCAGCGGTTCCTTGTAGCAGCAGGTCCCGGGGAGCGGAGGTCACCTGCTGACAAGCTTTTTTTTTTTTCCTTTTCCTGCATGCTCCTATTTTTTTAATGCTGTGCATGCAGTACTTGTGCTGACGCACAGAGACACGCCTCTCCGCTGTTACAGAGTTCCTGAATTTACAATGACTCTACTGTCTAGCCAATGCCCTAGACTAAAGGAGACTGCATCAAAAGAATTTCTTTTGTGACCCAGGAGAGATAAGGCTTTGATCACCTGAGATCACATTACGGGGGGCACCGAGCCGGGGTCTCCCGGGGAGCTTTTCTCTTAGAGATGGACATCTTGCTGCAGGAATTGCGAAATGCCAGGGCTCCCAGAACCGGGCGAGTATAGACACACAATATGGCTCAGTTTACTGTATGCAATAGGCACACATCCAACATAGCATCACAAAAGAATTACTCTTATCTGATGTCTCTCCAGAGGTGTGTGCGGGGAGGGGGATTCCCACAGGGTAGAGCTCACAGAGGAGTTTACGCGCAGCCCCCGGTGTTTTCTCTTTGTCCTCCTTATTCCTGGAGGAAAACTTCCTTCTGACGCGTACCCCCACATTCACACACACATGCGCTCAGGTTTCCCCGAACACGCTCGGAGGAGACCATGTAAGCCCGCTCTCCCCCGAGCAGCTCCCAAGCTGGGATGCAGACCTCCCCAGGATCATCAGAAGACTTGACAGTCACCAAAACCCAAATAGCATCTGGTCCTCGGTGGCCTCTCCGCGAACACAACAGCAGTGTCACGGCATCGATACAAAAGCATCAGATCCTCTTCTCTCCCCCCAGAGAAGCCGGGAGCCCCAACGCATCCCGTGGGTTTGCCATGTCCGGTCTGCCCGACCCTGGAGTGAGCAGGGGCATCACCGGCGCACTTCATGGGAGAAGAGTTATCACTGGGGCGCGTCCTGGGGAGGGGAGAGGAAGAATTCCCTGAGGGGGAATGGACAAGGAAAAAAAAAAAATCAATCTATTTAAAGCCAAGGCGCTGCAAGGGGTGGAAGAGCTGCCCCTCGGAATTGTCAGCTTCCTACAACTGCGGCTGGATAGCCATTTTTAAAAATAGACGCCGCGAATAATGTGGTGACCGCCGCCTTGCGAAGGGAACAGCTGGCGGCCCTCCTCTGGGGGCGGCGGGGCCCCGCGGGCCGCCAGCCCCCCCGCCGCCCCGGCTGCCGGTGCGCAGCGCCCTACACCTGCTGCGGGCCCGCACCGCGCCTCCCCCGCCGGCCCCGCACAGCGCCGCGCCCGCCGCTCCGTGCCCGCACCGCAGCGGACACGGGGGACCTGCTGCGGTAGCTCGGCAGCTACGCACGGCGTCTGCTCGTGCCAAGGAAAACGCCTAGCTGCAAAATCCACCCCGTTCCCTTTACTGCGCGGCTGCCCGAAACACTTTCCGCACTTTTTCTAGCCAGCAAGCGTGGATGTTGCGCCCCCGGGAGAGACGCGACGCTGCCCTCACCCCGCACCCACCCTCGTGGACCCCGGGCGGGTGGGCGGCGTGGGAGGGAGGCAGAGCCTGTAAGCAGCGTGAGGGTGTCAGGGAGCAGCGGATGGCGGGGGATGGAGGATGAACCTGCGACCATGCGGGAGCCTCAGTCCTCTCCTCCTCCCCCGCCCCCCCTCCTTCTGAGCCCTTTGGAGATCATCTCCTACAACACCGGCATTATCTAAACAGCTTCACAAAGCAATAAAATACAGCTTAGATATCGTTCAACATCTGGCATTAAAATACAAAGAGAGAAAAGAAATCACCACAGGACTTTGTTTTTACGACCGAATTTAAGTGCTGTCACGTTAGTTCACTCACAAGTTAACTCCTTCCAACAGCTGGGAGCGTGGCGAGCTAACCTGGCATATTTTCCTCACCCCTTCTTAAGAAAAAACGCAAACAATCAGCTCATCCAGGCTGTTTTAGGTACTTTCATGCATTCAATCTGCCGAGCCTTTAAAAGACTCCTTAGCAGCAAAGAAGCTCCAGGCCCACTGTACTCGCGTGTGCATGTGTGCGTGTGTGCATGCACAGGCTCTCCGGAGCGGCCGGGGCCATCAGCCCTTCAGCCCTCGCTGCTGAGTCACAAATAGCGTCCTCTGGAAAGGAAATCCAGGGAATGCTCTTTCAAATTCGCTGCCAGCCTGACACGCCACAAGAGCTCGGGAAGGGCAGATTTTGGCGCAGGATTCCCGGCGGGTTCCGGACCCCACCTGCGCTCCCTCCTTCCCGGGGCGCCGGCCACCGAGAACGCCGCACAGCTGCGGGTGCGGGCTCGGGCGGGCGGCGGGCACCGCTGCGGGTCGGCGGGTGCTGCCGGTAAATCCTCGCCGAGCAGCGAACCACACTGGGTGTACAGTTCGGGCAGTTACTAGGGCAGGTAATCGGCAGAGAAAACGAAAGAAAAGCCCTCGTCACTTTGCGTATAGGACCAGAGCCACTCCCTCCAGGAAACTCGGTGAATTTTAAATTGTGGTAGTTAATGATTAAAAACCCTTTAAACTCACGAAATCAAATCATTCAGCAGAAACGTCCCGAGCAAAAATTCCACCACCGCCACCACCACCTCCCAGTACGAGTCTGCTCTTAAGCAGAACTTGAGGCTACACAAACATCGCTACTAAACACCCGGCGACTTCGGCGAGGGCTCCCGCTCCGCCGCGGTGGTGCCGCTCGTGTATATCTGCACCCCCGGACACATTCATTTTTCCCCTCGGCGGCTCAGCCATCAGCACAAAATCCCCTTGCCGCCCGACTCGCACCCACACCCCCCTCCCCACCGTCCCCCCGCCCGCAGTTCTGCCCCATTATTTCATCACATGACCACTAAAGGGTTAAGGATAATACCTACCAAATCTGCTGTGGTCTTGCCTGGTTCCCTGGATAGTACCATTGGGGAAGATTTCTAAATGAAATCCAGTCCTGCAGTATAGCTGCCTCCGCCTGAGGATCCCCTTTAAATGGTCCAAGTCCGTGACCGCAGGCCCCCTGGGTAGCCCACCTGCCTCAGACTGACCCAGGTGGTCACTTAACAAAACCGGACTATCCACCGGCAAAACGGGCACATTCCCAAAGGGTACTGCATCCTGCACACCGAAATAGTTCCCAACTTCACCTAAGGGAGCCATCAGAAGATTCTGCTTTTAGAGAATGAGAATAAACAATAATGATGGTGCCAAACCCAGGAGATATAAGATTAGGTATATTCCACTCCTCTCCCCTCCCTAGCGCAGTTACAGAGAAAATGTTCTTTCTTCAATCCATTAAATGCATAAATAAAAGTAATATTCTGTTTTGACTGGTACAGGTTCAAGGTCAAACCAGTTAGTCTAAGAAACCACCACTTTATACTCACACACTGACATATTTATAAACATATAGATGTGTATATCTATATAAATGCATATATCCCCAGCTCTTAGCAAGCAATACGGTCTTCAGCCCATCCAACTGTAATAAAGAAAAAAATCCGTAGTTTCTCCATTTGGTTTAAGATAAGAATGACCATAGCAACTTAAATACCTAGGCGTTATAGGGATTTTTTTTTTTTTAAGATGCACAGGCTACGTCAGGATTTATGGATTCTGATTCCAGAAAGGCATGCGCTGTTTTTACTCTATAACAGACTGCATACATCAGCATGAATCCTGCAAAGGGGGAGGGGGGAAATCTCACGTTGTTGGCTGAGATAAATCCAAAAAAAAAAAAAAAAAGGAAAAAAGAAAAAGGAAAAAAAACTTTTGACGTCCAAATCTATTATCCAGAATTCTCAGGAGGCTCAGCAGATGTCCACTGGTTTAGGATTATTGACGATCCACAAGCAAAGCAGCAACATACAAGTGCTTGTGTCTTTCTTGGCTGGCTCGAAACAGGTGTTGCTTCTGCAGGGCTCCCTGTGAAATGTTGTACTCCAGCACTGAGCTGCAGCTCTTGACTGTGGATCTCCATCCAGCACGCAGAGTGGCGCAGGAAGAGGCATTGGGCTGGGTTTAAGGTAGTCCTGATTGCTGCTGGAAGGATTCTCCGAGGTCCTAGCGCTCAGCCCTACCTGCTGCAATACCGAGCCGCTTCCAGCGCTCGGCACGGCGCGGAGCGGCTCTTGCCGCTCTGCGGCAGCGCGGCGCTCGCCGGCAAATAAATAAATAAGTGGGCGAAACTTTGGGGGAGGAATAAAGCGACGCGATGCTAAATATACCGCGCCCGCCCGCTGCGGGAAGCGGGCTCCTCGGGAGATGCCCGCATAGCCCGAGTCCCCCGTGACATTGGCGGGGGGAGCGGGGCGGGCAGCGCCGTGCCTGCCCAGCCCAAGACCGGCCCGGGGCCCGGCCCCGCCGCAGGGGAGGCGGAGGCGAGGCCGCCCCGTACCGCACCGCACCGCAGCCCCAGCCCCGGCCCCGGCCCGCTCTGCCGCAGGTAACCGGGCTGCCGCTGTCCCAGGCGGGGTTCAAACTCAGCTCCGACGGGGTGCGTGAAGTTCGGGGGCTGGGGCGGGGCTGGGGGGTCGTTATCGCCCAGGCCGCATTTTTTCCCTGCTCCACTCCGGTCCCCCGCCCCGGCAGCCCGCAGCACCCCCGCTCTGCCCCTGAGCTGCCGCGGGGGCAGGTTCGGGGATGCCGGTGCGGGCCAGAGCCGGGGCCCTGCCACCTCCGGGAGCGTTCCGAGGGCGAACCGGGGTGCCCGCGGTCGGGCCCCGTTTCTAACAACGCGGTGGAGGGAAGCAAGAGACTGCCAGGAGGTGGCATGGGGGGAGACGGGGGTGCCATGAGAAGTACGTGATCTCATTCCCACCCCCCCCACACTCATGAAAAAGAAAAGTTATTTAAAACTATCGGGAGAGACCCGGCGAGGGGAGAGAGGGTTTCTGTTTCTTGTTATGATGCCGAGGATTGGCGTTATTGTGGTTTTACCCTTCGAAAACAGCTGAGTTAATCAGCAAAGGGACAGAGGGTCTCCTGCCTTTGCAGAAGGGTTCTTAAGCAGAGCTCAAGGACCAGGCACGATGCAGAGCCTTGCACGAGGGAGAGGACGCTCCGGCAGCCCCTTGAATTGAGTGCAAAACCTGAAGACAGGCTCTTCTGGGAATATTGGGAATACAGAGGGGAAGGGAGAAGAGGAGAAGAAACATAATATCTTGGGGGCTGAGAGGAGAGATTGCACGGTGTGAATGATGATGTGCACCGCTGAAGTAGCAGGGTCCAGGAAGGTCATTGGTGGAGCCTGGAAAGAAAACTCTAGAGAATGAGAATTTTGCAAGGGGGTTAATTAAAAATAATCGACTCTGCATGTCCTCGATGGTCATGCGGTGGGGGGGTGTCTCTCCTTGCCTTCCCGACCACAAAAGCCAGCAGTCCAGCTCTGACTGGTGCATCCTTTCTGCATCCCCTCACTTGCCAGTGTGACTAAACACAAGAGGAGGGAGAGAAACTAGTTTCCATGCCTAGCAGGGAAACTGCAGCAGGGAAAGGCTGTGTCCTGAATCCCCTTGGACCTTTAGGGAACTGACACATGCCAGTGGCGCATGAGCCACCCCACTTTTATTTGACTCCATCAGCCTTTATTGCAATTTGAAGGACAGGATGCAGAAGCTTCAGAGCAGAGTCACATCACTGTAGTTCTGTACAAACCCACAAAAAGAAACAGTTGCTGTGTGTCAGTCCATGCATTTCCATGTGTAAGAGCAGAAAACCCCCTAACATCAAAGCAGGAAAGTAATTTGCTCTCTGGCAAATAGTTCCGAAGCATTTACCCTGTATATCGGGTTTAAGGACACTGCTCTCACACACACACTGGTTATATCAGCATGAACAACTGCAGAATGACTTGGGAAAAACTGCAGAACTCACCATGTCAAAAATCATTATTCTTTATCAACTGGATCACGGCAGTACCCAGAGGCCCCATTCAGGGCTCACAGTCCCATTGTGTCGGATACTGTAGACACATGTAATAAGAGAGATGGTCTATGCCCAAAGAGCTTATGATCTTAACCCATGATGAAAGACAACAGGTGTATAGTACAGACCCATGGGGGAAGGATAAGGGAAAAACAGCCTTGAGAATAAAAAGCAACAGGCCTGGCCAGTGACAAGTGTTTGGTGTCAGAAGGAAGTTTTAAGGAGATTTGAAGGAGAACAATAAAGGAGCTTTACGGTTATTAATGGGGAGATTTTTACATGCATAATGGCTAACTTGGAAGAGAACATAAAATTGCTTGTTAGGAAATTGAACTGCTGAAAAGTGAAGATTTGTGCCACTGGCAAAGCAGAGTGAATATTGCCAAGTGACCAAAGGGCCTGTTATCTGGTGTGCTCTCAGTCTAGAAGCAACAGGAAAAGAGGCTTCCAGCTCCTTTCCAGTGCTTTAAAATTTACATTTTTGGTCCCAGTGAAGAGTATTATATGGAATTTACATTTTTTTCTCTAGTTCAGGCTTCATGGTATTTTCTGTCTTGTGCTTCACACCAGCATACCTTATGAAAAATATCTGAACGTAAAGAAGAAAGTATTGGTATAGTTGTCTTTTTTTTTGAAGAACCTTAAATGAAAGCCCACAGGTTATTTGCTATAGGAAGTTTAGTGTTATAAAAGTGTTATCTAAGTTGAGGCTTTGATGTCTGAATTACTCATAAGTATCAAAGCCACACATGAATTATGCAGGACATCCCCAAAATTATACCCATCTGTGAGTAGGTGGTGTTCCAACCCTGCTTCACATAAAATGTATGTGTGATGTGTAATGTCAAACTTACTCCTTACAGAAGTTTGGCATTGCTGATAGCTGGGGCTGCATTAAAAACCTACACTTTTATCCCCAAGACACTGAGGCAGGAACATCCCTAGCTTCCCTCTACTCGAGATTCACACCCACTTCCCTTATACCCTCCTGGAATTAAAGACTGCATCTGCCACAGTGAGTCATCAAGAGCTTACTCATCAGCTTTATGCAGGATTTTAACTCCTGAAAGCAGAGCTGGTCACAAGGATCCTGCATTTCTTGAGGAGTTCCTGGCACACGTTGTCCTCCCATGTACGACACTAATGTGACACCTCTGTCAAGTTTTAGATATTATAACTTTTTTTAAATCAAGCTGTTTCACCTGTACTCTGCTAACCAGTTCAGATTTAAATTATCTTTTCACATATCAATTTTTGAGTGTCATTTAAAAAATAAATCAACCTGCCATAAAATTTTTTTTTTCTTGGTTAATGTTTTTTTTCATTCCCCGAAATTGCATATTTTTACCAAGAGTACAGGGTCTTAAGCTGGACCTTCAATGTATCTAACTAATTTATTTCCCAACCTTGCAGAGAACCGAAAGACTTATATTATTAAAAAGAGTGGTGTTACAACTTTCCTGTGAAACACATGTCATTTGCCATTTTTACTAAAATGTCTTGAGGCAGAAAACTTTTAAAAGGTCCTTTTTTGTAAATGGAGAATAATATAAAAAGTAACGGTATTTTCAGTTTTCTTGACAAATAAGGGGTTTTAGGGTATTTTGAGGCATGATATAAATGTGTATAAAAGACTATTAATTAATCTCATCTCACTTGAGGCTGCTAGAATGGAGACATCAAGATATAACCCACTTGTTCTTTAACACAGATAAATAGGAGCAATTTTAGGGCACAAATCATCTGACCTATTCCAGGCGTCTACTTTAGGATGACATGACTCATGCTCTAAAGATGCTTAATTCTTCCTTGTGTATGAAGGGAGCCTATATTAGATGTAGACTTCTACATGACAGAGGTCTAGATAGGACTGGATGGATCCCACCTGCTGCATTATACATGTGATTAAGAAATTTCCCCAGAATGGGTGATGAGGGCACCCAGCTATTAATATACCTGCACAAATTCACACTCTAAAGGAAACTCAGTGTCACCTCAGCAATGAAAAATTACTGAAAGTCATGATTATGAAACATTAGATTGCCTGGAAATAGACAAAATGTTTGTGAAAACAAAACAAAAATAAACAAAACCCATCAAACAAACAAACAAAAAACGCTGCGTGAGTCAGGTTAACTGGATTAACATAAGAAATGCCTATAAGTTTGGAAAACTTGAGCTAGAGGAATGTATTCACTTGCTCACTGTAGAAGAAATAGCAGCATTTACGACCAAAACGATTCCTATGAGGATTCCAGAAGACAACAGGAAAGGGTGTGTTCCCAGTTCATCAAATTTTCACGCCTGAGGAGTGTAAAACATGTAGTTTAGATGGAAAACTGCAAGAAAACGTCAGTGTCACCATGCAATACCCAGTGACAATGGGGTATCTGCCATGGATTTTTCACGCTACTATGGTATTTGCTGTGTACAGGATTTAGGGAATTCACATAAATAAGCATTAACAGAATATCATCTTTGTGACCATCCTTGGGAGGGAGTTATCAGGGTCTGTGTTTTAAGATACCTTAATTTAAGCACAAAAGTAATAATACCATTCTCAGTCAGATACAGTCAAGTGCATTGACACAGGTGTCAACACAGTGTTTTGGAATGTGTGTCCTTCTTGGTGATACTTGAAGGTAGATAGGGTGATGTAAGCATGAAAGCTGCCAAATATGTTTGAAATTTCTGTGACGTGTTTATTTGTACATGGCTTGTATCTGCTGGTTTTAGTAATGAATTGATTGTCCATGATGTTGCAAGTCCCTCCAGGTCAAGAGCCAAAGTGCCACTGATTGGAAGGAGAAAAGGGGAGGAAATCAGAGTTGCCATTGTATGCAGGTGACCACAGAGGCCTCCACATGGCAATCAGTTTGTGTGGCATGGCTCACAGAGCTCCTTACTGTGAGAAAATGTTTGCCACTGCCGGTGCTTCGCCTCGTGCACCTTTCCGGCCCAAGCATACAGCCTGTCTAGTCAGAGGTGTCTGCCTTCTTCATGCTCCCATGCTGTCCGTGCTCATGTGCGGATGCAGGCTCGGCAGGGTTTGCCAGCAGGCTGCAGGGCATCCCTGAGGCTCTTCCTTTGGCTGAACACTTCCTTTGTAGATAGTTCACCAACTGAAGGTTGAGGCAGCATTCATACACCAACCAAGGCTTGACCACAGCTGGATGCTACTTACCAGTCCTAGGTTTTTCCGGGGCAGGGAGAATGTGCCTCTGGGCACCGGCCCAGCTCGGCGGGAGGTGCGTGTGTGCCCCCACTTACCGCTCCATGTGCTCTGCAGCAGGCACAGCAGCAGCTCGGTGTGCCGTCTCCCCGATGGAGAAGGTCCGTGCCAGCTCCGTGATGGTTCATGCCCGCTTTCTGGAATGGCCAAAGGCCTTGATAGCTTTCCCGATGGAGATGATTACCTCTCCATCTACGGCATCGTGGCCATCCAGAAAATTTTATCCCAAATCGTCCTGAGCCGGGCTTGCGGCGACCACCCGTGTCTGTGCCCCGCCGGGGGCAGGAGAGGGGCCGGGGGCAGCGGGGCAGGGGTACCGGGGCAGGGGCAGCGGGGCAGAGGAGCGGGGCAGGGGCNACACCGCACAGCGCGGCCGCAGCCCCCCGGCAGGGCGGGCCGGGGCCGGGGCCGGGGCCGGGTTGGTCGGGCTGGCCGGGCGGCGGGCAGCCCGGCTGGGAGCGCAGCAGGAGGAGCGCTCCACCGAGACCGCCTGTCCGGCATGCCGCCGGCACCGCTGAGCCAGGGAGAAGTCTCTGAGAACAAGGGAAGGCTGGGCATAGCCTTGCCACGCAGAGACCTGGAGGCAGCTCTGCAGTAAGCCCACAGCTGAGTGGGGTGAAGTGATGGTGGAGGCTGGTGCTTGGGAAAGGGAGGACATCTGTGCTCATGTGGGATGTTCTGACACACCACAAGAAGATCAGTTCTTTAAGTTGTCTAGCCTGTATTTACTAAGAATTCTTTTCTGCTAATGAATTAGAAAATATTTCAGTATCCCCATTTCCATCATCTTCTTCCTTCCCAGATCCAAATCAGTAAACATTTAGTCCTTTCACAGATTACTTTAAATGTACTATCTCCATCTAACAAAAGATCTTAAACCATCACTAGGAATTCTTGCTGTACAAATGTTTTAGAAAATTTGCATTTCTTTTTAAAACTGTCAGGGACTGACTCTTCCTGCAGCCTTCAGCTTGACTTCATCACATTATCACTTTTACCATTTTGTAAATAAATTTTATACTTTTTCTCCCTCCCCATTTTTAACATTTTCAGTTTCGTATATTGCATTTTCACTCTGACTGTTGTAACCACCTAACCGCAACAGACTTAAAAGTTATCCTTCTCATGAAACAATTTTTAGCCACCTAACAGGATCCAGAATTCAAGTTTGTTTTCTTCCTCTCCAAAGCTTTTCCCCTCTCACTCTCACTTATAATTTCCCATTCTCTGGGAAACACTGATACCTCTTGGGTGACTGTCCCCTCCCATTGTGGTTCCTTGAGGTAGGGTAGTGATGACAAAGTCCTTGTTTGCTGGTGTGAACATAGTTGGGTCACTTGGAATGTAGTCACTTGGAAACCTCCACTCACTGCTACAGTTATTATAATCCTTTGCATGCCTGTGTCTGTTTCATTTGCTTAAATGCTATCCAATTACTTTGTTGATAACTAACATATTTTGCGTGGTTTTGCCTGATGATTTTCTTAATCATTCCGTTGCTATTTCACCAGTAACTCAACAGTATGTAACTGCACTCTGATTCAGTGATGTGAAAGGACAGAAAATAATATAACCATTTGCTTTAAATAATTACCCCGGGTATGTACTAATGTTTTCCTTTTGGCTGGCCAAGACAAAAGCATCTCTCACTAGAATCTTGCTTGTTTTTTCTGAATTTACTGCTTCTACAGAAAGACTGGAGACCGTTCCCACTTGCAGAGAGAGGAAAGGGGCTGGTCTGGAGAAGTCAGTAGTTGTGGGAAGCTGAGGGACTGTAAGATTACTAACCCATTCCCCATAGAGAACTGCCATCTTCTGTTTAAGATGTTTCTGCTTGCCCAATCTGAGTAAGTTTACAAAGGAACTGGGCAAAAGGTGAAAGGGGAGAGAAGAGTCTGCACTGAACAAATTGCCATCAGTGTAATCTTTTCACATGCTGTTGTGAGCCGTCAAAAGTATTTTATACATTGTCCCATGTGCTGGTGAAGAACTGGAAATGCCTGTGATGCGACAACTACTAAAGTATTTCAGATAAGGAGTTTTTCTCCTCCAGATCTCTGCTATGAACAGCTGCAATCCATGTTTGCTGTTATAGTTATACAGGGAGTTAATAAACAGTAACAGCGGTCTCTTCTAGGTTTAAAGTAAGCAAAAAGCAGAGTTTCCAGAAAAGGAAAAAGAAACTAACAACAGTCGTTCCAAGCTACTACACAGCCCTCTCTCTGGCCCTCTAGGCATTGCTTTTATGAGGGTCACCAACACACTTCTGAGTACCCAGCTGTATTTTTATCCTACCTGGGATATCTCCTCCCTGTGGAGAAGCGGAACAGAAAAGAATCTCCATTCCTTTGCTCCCACCCCTCAAAATTCATACTGGGTTTCCACATCCTACCCTTCATTTCTCAGAAAAACAGGACAAGGAGATGAAAAGCTCTTTACTGACAAGAATTTGCTTCTCTGCCTTCATAGCTGCTCTTGACAAAAAACAGCTTTCCCACCCTGTTGTTTAAATTTCATCAAAGTCTGCGAACCTGAAATCCACCATAGGAATTCCAGTCCCCTCCCAGAAGCTGTTATTCCAAGAGAGCTTAGAAATTCATCAGAGGGTCTGAAAAACACATCAGCCCTGGGAATCCACAACTAGGATTTCACGCCAGAAATAGATGCCGTCTGAACTACTTTGCTTTTTCTAGGCATTGCAGTGAAATCACTGACAGGCGATGGGGAAAGAAACTGTTCAGGAGGTTCCTGTGCTTCCTCCGCTTTAAATATTGCTCTTGGTTTGAGGAGGAGAATTACAATTACAGTCAGGGATTCTCAGGGACTGACTTTATAGCAAAACTAAGCACTGAGAACTCACTTCTGCAGATACAGACAAATTGGCTGTGACTACCTTGCCCTTACTGCAGTAGCACTGCAGCCAACAGAAGTATGCATGCAAATGTTGAGACATCAGGCAGACATCTAGTATTAGGTATCCTGCTTTTTTTAATGGGGGACAGGCTTGTGAAGAAACACATGGCAAAACTGAAGGAAAATTATCTTGCCAAGCCTTGTGTTATGCTATTTGTATAAATCTTGATATGAACAAGCAGAAGGAATTTGCTTGAACTTTCTGGAATTCATACCTTGTATTCTTGCAATCATTTGAGTGTTCCAGCTCTGTATCTGGGAACCTGGTTCTGCTGCTCTGCTGGGGGTTGCTAAGGAGAGCTCTGATATAAAGAGCTTGCAAGCTTGCTCCCTTCTCTGGAGAGATATTCTCTGGTTGTGTCTGCCAGTGGGGTAACGGTGATGACACTGCAAACTCCAGTACTCCAAAAAAATGGATCAAACTCCCTGCTTAGGTAAGCTATCACAGCATCACTCCATTGCCAGAGCTCTGAGAATTTATATGAACACAAGACAAGCACATTTGAATATTTTATTCTCTCAGGTAAAAAATCCTCTTATAGTTCATCATTGCACACACTCAGAATTTGTGGGCCATTCTTGGTCACAGCTTACATAATTAGAAAACTGTGGCAGGCACCATACAAGGACAGATGAAATCAAAACCCAGGTACACCAAGCACAGGGAGATGAGTAAAAGATCTAGGATTGCTTAAACATTTACAGGGTCACACAGTTAATTTCTGGAAAGACAGTTTGCAGTCCAGCTGCTCAAAATAGTCCACTCTCAACTGTAAAAGTGTGAGAACAGAGGGCTTAGTAAATGTTCTTGCATAGTCCTCTTTGTAGATTTGACTCACTAAATTTTTCCTGTGTGCAGATTTTGGTCCAGTAGTTGCCATTTTTTATTTATAATTTAAGTCATATGCTGCTTTCATAATTTTTTGCCTAGTCATTTTAAACAGCTTTGTACAGTAATCAGACAACAAGAGCAAATCTTGCAATTTTCCTCGGGTTTAAGCAGTCTATATAATGCAACGTCTATGAAATACTTCGAATTCACTTTGAAATTTTATTTCAAATCTACTAAAAAGTTAAGGCACTAGCATTGTATATTAATTTAACAGTGAGAATGAAGCTTATTTCTTTGCATTTATGAAAGGTAAAAATAAATCTGTAAGACACACAAATGTCACACTTGAAAAATAACCATACTGGTAATGTGCTTTGAAAAGAGTCAGTCATTTATAAGAATGGAGTCTCTCTTCAAGAACAGAGAATCAAATCACTTCCATTACTTAAATAATTTTAAATTATGCATTCTATAAGGGCAAATATTCAAAAAATAGAGCCTAAATTAACAATGAAAGGCTAAGATTCTCAGATCTGTCCTTGGTGTCTCTCGTACAATTACATTCAAAACTTCTGAATATGTCTCACATGAGTGCTCAGTAAGTGAACTGCAGAAAGTACATGGAGAGAGTTAGGTCCATTAAGATCTCTTCATGGACCCCTAGAATTGTTTAGGTTGGAAAAGATCCCTAAGATCATAGAGTCCAACCATTAACCCAATACTGCCATGTCCACCACCACTAAACCATGTGTTTAAGTGCCACACCTACAAAACTTCTAAATACTTTCAGGGCTGGTGACTCCACCATTTCCATGGACAGCCTGTTCCAATGCCTGACAACCCATGAAGAATTTTTTCCTAATATCCTAATCTAAACCTCCTCTGGTGCAACTTAAGGCTATTTACTCTCATCCTGTCACTTGTTACCTGGGAGAGGCCAACATGCACCTGGTTAAAACCTCCTTTCAGGTAGTTGCAGAAACTGATAAAGTCCCCTCTGAGCCTCCTCTGCTCGAGGATAAACACCCCCAGCTCTCTCAGCTGCTCTTCATCAGACTTGTGCTCCAGCCCCTCCCCCTTCTCTGGAGACACTCCAGCACCTCCATGTCTTTCTGGTAGTGAGTGGCCCTGAATTGGACACAGGATTCAAGGTGCAGACTCACCAGTGCCCAGTACAGGGGGACAGTCACTGCCCTGGTCCTGCTGCCCACACTGTTGCTGACACAGGCCAGGATGCCATTGGCCTTCTTGGCCACCTGGGCACACTGCTGGCTCATGTTCAGCTGCTGTCAACCAGCACCCCCAGGTCCTTTTCCCCCAGGCAGCTTCCCAGCCACTCTTCCCCAAATCTATAGCGTTGCATGGGGTTAATGTGACTCTTCAATGTCTTTAACTATTTATTTATTTATGACCTAAGTAAGGATAAAGATTACAGTGCCTGACTTTAAGCTCCTGGCTATTTTAAATTCCTGGCCTGGTCTTTTTGTAGTGAGATTACACTTCCATTAATCTGTGGTATTTTTTTCACATGAAAATTTAAAATACTCGCTTTACATCACTTCATACCTCCTTAGGCCTACTGAAAATTATGTCAACTCGGTTTAAATCAGTACAGGTTTCCTATTTCATAGGATATAGAGAAATCACTAAAGGTTTCCTATTTCATAGGATACACAGCTATGATCTTTGCTTTAGAGTATTTGGGTAGTGACATGGGTAATCCCGCCAGGTTATGGAGAACAGATATGAGCTGCCAAGAAGGGTAATAAGCATGGTACTTTTTTATTCATGGTACCTTTTTATTCACATGATTCTTCTTAAGCAAACTGAGAAGAAAAGCTGGTGCAGGCAACAAGACAGTATGCAATGTACACCATGAGACAAAGAACATTTTGAAGTTCAATACTGAATTCTGCCTGTAACTGGCCTTCCTAGCAATTTTTGTCAAGAGTAGCTCTTAGATAAACTGCTCCTGACTAGAAGGTTAAATGGTATTGTTTTGCATCTTTTGAATAGCATTTAAGCACAGAGATCACAGTTCTTACTTCTTTTCCTATTAAATGCAGAGCAGTCTAACTCCTCCCCTTCACTTTAGGTGGGCAGCACGGGCATACAGCTTGTAGCTATTGTGTATTCAGGGACTCAGGGCTGACTGGCTGCTTCAACCCTCAGGACTTCAGCCACCCTTGTAAGGCTGCAAATGCAAATCCTGCTTCAGTCCACTAGCCAAAAAATATTAGCCAGCAACCTCAAACCTCCTGAGACAAGATTCATGCAAGTGGCTACAGTTGCAACTGCTCGATTGTACAGAACTGCATGAGCTTAACCTGTCTCAATCCAACAAGGAATGTAAACTGCTCAACTCAAGGTCAGTTATGTCCAGATCATTACAAAACATTAATTCACACAAAGCTGGAGAGGAACTGTTTCTGACATTGAACTCCTTCTTGAATATATTCACAAATGCAAGCACCCACTGCAAGTCCTAACACTGATATTTAGAACACATGTAATTGCTGAAAATTAATATCCATGAGGCTGCCTTTACAAAAAGACTGTTCCATCTTCAATGAGAACCAGACTGGGTATCTATCCACAAAAAGTTCCTATCTCATGAGAGATACTTGTTCCAGTCCACCAAACAAATCACCAGTTTAGACTGATAGGCAAGGATTTCTCTCACATTGCAGAATGCTGTCTCATGCTCTTTGGAAGACATCTGTTCCCAGTCACTACAGCCTAGCTGGTTCCCTTCAGTTCCAGCATTTCAACAGTACTAACTGCTGCTGCATGGTAGTAACTGTTGAGTCTGCAGAAATTCATCCAATCTCATTTTGCTGACAACATAAACTATGAGATTGCAATGTCATATGAGCTGTTTTTATGTCTTGTTTTCTGGGGTTTGTTTTTTTCCATCTGATTGCTTATAATTATTGAAAGGTTCTTACACTTCCCTGCTTCTTTACCTTTTCAGGAAGATTGCAATCAACTCAATTCAATCATCTTTGATCTCTCCAGTTCTGCTCTCAGTACGGAGCTATCTCATCAGCTCCACATTCCACCGCAGCCTTGCCTTTCATCTTAGTCATGCTTTGGTGTGGCTGTTTGATGACTGAAGCAAGAAATACCTATTCATGTATGGAGTCCTCAAGCTCTGAATCACTGAGCATTTAGTGCAGAATTCTAGCATTTTGCTCTTAATAATAATACCCAGTGACCTTGCACTGGGTATTATGACATTTCATCTTGTTCCTACCCTTCTACTAGAAGTTAATTTAGTTCTTCTTGCATAACAATATGATCCTCTTGAACTTTTTTTATCAATTTTTTTATCCTCAAACTATGAGATTTCTCAGAGAACTATGTATGTAAAACAAAGACTAAAGGAATATGGAATTTTAGAGCAAGACCCTGGATCTCTGTATCAGCTTGGCACAGCCTCTTTGCCAAAACTACCTTGAGCACCAAGGGCTCTGCATTGTAGCACAGACATCATCTGAAATGCAAAGGGGTAATATATCATCCTCCTCCTCCCCCTCCTGATGTGAACATTCTCAGCTGTGGAGGGTTGGAGCTACAGCAGAGCCAGATTAACAGCTGACTTACTGTGTTCTGTCAATGATCTACCACATCCATACAGAGATAATTCCCTTTGTGCAAAGTGCTCAGTAGAAATGCTCAAACCTCAAGTTCTTCCTTCAATTAAGCTTTTCAATATTAAGCAAAATTTCAGAGATTGTTTTAAATTTTCATTGTATTTGTGTGGCCATTGTTCTCAGTGTTTACTAAGTGGCAACGTACCTTCAGGAGATGAATATATTTTGATTCTCTGGAATATTTCTTTTTTATCCTTGTTTAGCCTCTTTACCAGTTTTAGTACAGCCAACATTCTTTAACAGATGATGAATCAAAGAGAACCACAACTTCGTATTTTAAATATCTGAAAGTCTGTAGAAGTCCTTGGAAAAACAAAACCTCTACTTAAGCTTAAATCATGTACACAAAAGCTGGCAGCACCATTGAGAATTAAAAATCTCCACACTACAAATGAAACTAATGTGATCACAAAATACAAGGCTGTTTTAACCTATATCTGTAAATAAAACACAATCTGTGCCACAGTTAGTTAAGAGGGTTAAGCGACCAAGACTCAGAGGAGAATAACATGGGCAACAGAAAAAGATTTGCTTTTGTTGGGTTTTTGTTTGTTTTTGAACAGGCCTTTTATTGAGCTCTTTCTGACATAAAACCTTGATCCAGAAGCCTTCCAAGCACAAACCTTATCCAGAATTCAGCAGAAATTTGGTGGATGCAGAACATACAGGATTACATCTGGTACACAGTGTACAGCAGCAAGTGCTCATATATGCACATAAACAGCAGCATCTACTTCTCTAGCAGTGATTTAGAGATTTTTAGGCAGTGTTGCAGTGCTGTGTTATATAGCCACATTGTAAGTCACCAAAAAATCTAAGGGAGAACACTCTTTCCCCTGAATTGCACCTTTGGGCTGAGGTTCTAACTTTCATTTCAGTTTGCACAACATGTCAAAGCTATAGATAAAGACAAATAGAACTCCTCTTCTTCCTTCTCTCATCATCCTAACACTCTTGATCACATTATTAGATATGCTGCTAATTCAATGCCCACTGGCAATTCTGCTTTTTCCTCTTCAGGCACATTTTTCATGTTATTCCATCTGAAATTCAAGTTGGGTAAATATATTAAATTTGATTATAAAACTTAGATCCCCTAGTTATTAAATTAGCTTCTTTTCAGAAAGTATGCTGAATCTAAAGGAGAAAAAGTGGCAAATTATACCTGACAGCTTTAATGCACTTATAACTATATGAATAAAAGATGATGTGATTCATCATAGATAATAAGTCTTGCAAAAATTTTGGGTGAGCTGAGAAAATAATACTAACAGCTTTGCAAAACTACTCATAATTTAAAATAATTTGGGTGGCATGGAAAATATGGCAGATTCTGAAGACTACGAAGTGGTCCAAATTGCATTAAATTTTCTCTTGCAGAATTTCTCTTCTTCTGGAAAAACACAGCAATAATTTCTACTTTCATAACTGCCAATGTAGTATTAAGTACAGAGAAACCGGGCAAGATACTTTTTGTCAGTAAACATCTCACCATTCCTCTGATTTGCCAGAAGACAGTATAAACCCTCACTTTGTATTCACAAGCCTAAGAGACAATATTATTAAGTTTATGACAATAGGGTTATGTTTGGTACAGTATCAATATTGTAATCAGGATGCACAGGAGAAGGCAGGACAGATGATTTTAATGTCTAAACCCATTTCTGTAGGACATTCATTATTTGTTCAGGTTAAGCAGTTTTTAAGATGAGAGGATGAAGATGATGAAAAAGGTGGCTTAAGTTTTAGGCTGTAGTACAAAAGACAAATTCTGGACTGAAGTCTAGAATAGTTTTGCCAGTGACATCACGTAGATTAAAATCTTGGAGATTAGATTACCTCAGAGTCTTAGGGAATATAAGGGACTTTTAACTTGTATTATTATATGCAAAGGAATTAGAATGGCACTAAAAAAGCCATAAGGTTAATGGTAGCAGTTCCCACCATGCTTAAGCCATTGCTTTCTTCCATCTTCTTATTACTTGCTTTTATTGGACCACAGTCTGCCCCATGTCTTCAGAATGTAAACTGCAAGAAATTGAAATCAGCAGTGTTACAACTAGGAAAATTTAAAAATTACATGCAAGATGGACTTAAGAAAGTGGATGACATAAGTGACATAAGACAGAAAGAGACATTGTTGGATTTAAAATCAAATACGGATGCCAAGAGTTCATTAATACAGAAATTTTATTCTTTTAATTTGCAATAATCTAATGGAAACCATCCAAATAAAGCAATAATTCCAGAAAATATGTTACATATAGCATTTGCCTTCAGGGATTATTTCCAACTCTGTCACTGCCTTAAGATCTTAGACAAGTAATTTGCATTCCATGGTACAAAAAAGAAAGTAATCAACCTCTAGTGACCCTCCACAGATGCTGTACTGCATAGTACTTGATGAGGTACCCTACCCTTTCAGAGCAGGAGAGTCTCCTGTTGCTCTCCCTGCCAGGATTCTGTTACCTTCCCAACTACCAGTGGTAGCTGAGTTTCTGGTGATCAGCAGGGAACACTAGTTGCTGAATACAAACAGTATTACTTATAATAAAATAGAGATTATATAAAAAGAGATTAAGGAGGAAAGTAGACTAAAAAGAGAAGAAAACAATAGGCAGAGATTCCATAGGTGTTAAGTCATTTACATGCTACTTAATCTGTAACAACTGCTAGCCTACAATTTATTCAGTATAATAATGCAATACTTATTCTTCAAGCTTGCTTTCCATTTCATCCATCCAGGTCTGGTAAGAGCAGTGAGCTGTTTTGGGTGCTGACACGTTATCAGGCGTAACACACCACTGTCATGGGTAGATTTTGGGGTAAGATCGCACTGTAGATAGTCCCCGGATTCCAGCACATTACCTACAGACTCTGCTGGTCCTCCCTCCTTCACTGGTGCCAGCTTCCTGGAGCTTCTCAAGGCTTATGGAGTGGGAGGCTCCTGACTGACCTCAGGTCCCCTGAATCAAAATGATGGTTTATCTTGCTGCTGTGGAGAACAATAAATATCTTGCTGTCATCAGTTCCCATCTCCCTTCTCATAGAGCCCCACCCAGTTAAGCTTAGTGGCAACCTAGCATGGTAATTCCTAAGTGCCTTTGACTGCCACAGGCAATTAGGCAGGTATCCTCTGGAACACTGGGTCATTTACCTTTGTGAGTCCTCTTTGAGCTCTCTCTGCAGTAGGTGATAGGAGTAATGCCTGAACTGACAGAGGATATAAGTATTTTCATCCAAGTCAAGACACAAAAAAGATGCAAGTTCCAGTGCTCCCAAATACAGATGTTCATAAGCCTAGTAACAAGTTCATATGCAGGAAGGGAGGGAGGGAGGGAGGATATCACAACTTCTCCCATGTAACAGCAATAAGATATTCTTCCCTCAGCTGCACCTTGAAATAACACATCCTTGCTTTCATCTGTCATCAGGGTGGCACCCCATAATCAAACTGTGTCTGACTATCTCCTTTGTTGCCAGCTCTGAGAGCATATGTGCCCAGCAAGTTTGACATCCACATCTGCAAGTGTTCCTTTTCAAGAATTTCTGCAGCAATCACATGCAGTAAAGAAAAACAGTTTACAGTATAGATATTTACAGCTGAACAAAAATTATCTCAGTTCCCTTTAGGCCAGAAAGACTGATGTGGGTATTTCTTTGGTTGAGATTCAACTGAGCCACTTTAAATATCTGTCTTGGAATGAGACAAATCATGATACAGGGATGCACACTTCCCCCCATTAACAAGAGCATGAGGTGATAAATTCAGGTGCAGACACCTATATGTACACTTTTTAGTGGGATGAATTTGAGCCATGTCTTACATACCCCTGCCATTCAGCACAAACCTCTCACACATGGTTTAGTCTCACCAGTCTCCTTTCCTCAGAAATTACGTTACAGCTGACTTCCTGTGGATCCTGACCAATACTGTAGCATCTTTTGAAATACATAAAAGAGAGCTCAAGGACCAGAACCAGCACCATACAGGTGTTCTAGCTGTGCTCTGGGCTCCTCCAACGAAATCTCTCCATTACAGACCAGATACAGAGAGTCTACACCTAAGCTGTAGGAACCTGGACTCCATAAACACTGTAAATGCCATGTGAACAGGAGACTCCTTAAGCCTTGTGAGCATGAGACTGTCTATGTATCTCGACTTTTGCTCTTGGTATACTTTACACTTCCTTGGACATGTGCAATTCAGATATTCCAGAGTACCAACTCCCTCAAGTTCCCTCAAGACCCTTCCCTTCTCTAGAAAAGGGTTCTGTAATGGACAGCAAATCCTCTCTGGGTGTACTCAGCCAACAACTCCTGCCTGAATGGTGCCAAGTGGGGGCCGTTCCCCAAAGTGCAGCTTTGTCCATAGTTCCTTCAGAGACTTTATTACTGCCACTATTACTATGCCTTTGTCAGTGGATGCAACGATCTCTTTTGACATAGTTACAGACTGAGGAATCCCTCACTAGAAAATATACCAAGATTGCCCACAACATTTACACAAATAGTAAAGCTGTTTTTCAGTTCTGCAAGTGCCGAATGGAGACACCTATGGAAAGAGATTCTGCTGACTACAATTATCTTTGTACTAGGACTCTCGGCCTTTTCATGAAAGGATCACAGAATCTTTTGTAGTGTCTACCACACACTTGTTCTATTAGCTTAGATCAGGCCCTATACTAAGTTTAGTTACCAAACAACTAAACATACATATTTGGAAAATAATCATACCCTCCCCTGCTTACACAAAAATAGGTGCAATCAAAGCTCGTAAATAGTATTCTGAGCAAAAGGAGAAAACACTACTTGAAATAATGGAATACATTACAGAAAACAGTAATTTAGAGTTTTATAATTCCTTTCTTTTTCACAGAAATAATTATATATACTTCACCATCTTCAGCAGTATTAAAGATGTTATAATTAAGGTAAGTTGCATTAATAAATCACAGTAGTACTGCAACATGTCATTAATAATAGCTTTAGACAGCGGTCTGGGAAAAGAAACAAGAAAGAAGGTATATGATATGTCTCCAACATTTTCAGAAAACATGTATTTTAAAAATATTTTACAGGTTAAAATACTGATAATTCTATAATTGTTTCTTTAGTAATACTGTGAAGTAATGTCTTTGCCATCTTTATAGTATTTTCTGAACTTCATAACAATAATTATTTAAAATTATATCAGTCTGAGACACATTGCATTTAAAAATATAAAGTCAGAGTCCCTAATAAATACTTCTGGTTTTTCAAGTAACACAGATAAAATTAACTTTGCTAATCTTGACATGTTTTATTGTACTCTTATGTACAATTTCTATCCCTCTCTCTTTTTAAGTACAGAATCTATGCAGTGGAAAGTCTTAGGCAACCTTAACTATAGTTGTTGCTGCCAGGTCTTCCTATAAAACTCAGGGTGAAATACTAGTATAATTAAAATTGATTGCAATGCTCACACTGATTTCAGATAATGAAAGAAAAGAGAAGAAACGCTCCCTGAAATATAGCAAGGTCCCTGCAATAAAATTTTATATTTACATGGGAAGCACTAATAATAAGATTTCAGGAAAACCTACGATTAATATATTATAGGCAAAATACACATATAAATATGTACATATAGGTATGTGTATAAAAAAAACCAGGTAAAATGTCAAAATGATAGGATTTCACTTAGATATAGGTTTATCTTTTAATCAGTGCTAGCAACACTACAGAAGACTATTTGGAAGGGAATAAAAATGAAGTATAACATATTCAGCTGGAAACATGAAGAAAATAGAACCACTAAAACACAGAATGTAATTCCATTACTTAAATCGTTTTCAGGGGACCTATAGTTGCAAAAATGCCATGAAACCTGATCATCAAAAGATAAACCAGCAGTTGAACGATAGTTCTCATCTAATAGCAAGAAAGTCTCCAGTCTTCAAGATTTATGTATACAGCTAATTTTATGCAGTCAAACTAGTCTTGCTTCAGATCACAGAATTTTTCGAAATGCTTCAAATTAGACACAATATATGCAACTTGTCACAGAATTGAGACCTACAGCTTTATTTGGAAAGTCATGGCAAATATATTTTTCAAATTAAAACGAAAGGATATTCTTTCACAAGAGAGTATCAGTTTTGACCCATATTTTTTATTCACATAAAAGCAGTGTTTCAACAGTCTGCGTAATTTCTTTTATGAATCAAGTATTTAGCATGAAAAGGTCACTGACAACTTGGAAACTGTATTTTAAAATCTTTCCAATTACATTACTGGTATTTTTCATTCTCAGATTTATTTTTTTAAAAGCAAGAAATTTGTTTTCAACCTTTTTCTCTGGTTTTTCAACTCGCCTTAAAGAAAGCAATTCTGAACTTTGAGGGAACTTTTTACATATGCCAACAAGGTGTTTTTTCAGCTAACTATACACAAAGAGTGTGGGAAGACAGTGTGTTAGAAAGGTCAGTATAAATGAAAGCTATGAGAGGTATTTGGGGACACATATTTCAGATAAATTTTAATTCTTTTCCTTTTAAATGGACCCTATCATGATAAGCTTTCAAGTAACTCTAGCAAGTTGAAAAATTTAAAGATAAGCTATATTTATAGTGTACTCCTAAATGCAAAGATTGCTGTGAACCCTTATTTATGACTGAATGGTGTTATCTAGCCACAAAATGTTCACATTTATTTTCAGTTTCACTAGTGGATAAATGCTGAGTGTCTGATAATTAGTTCCATTTCCATCAGCTCCAAAGTATACAAAACAACTGGACTTTCTGTAACTAACAGCACATTGTCTTCTTCAAGCTTTTTCATCAGAGGAAGGTGTTTCAGCTTCCTTGAAACTAATCTCTTCTCTATTTGTTGTTTTTTGGGGGCTTTTTCTTTCTTGTGGAGGGATGGGTAGAAATGACAGAAATAACACAAGGTAAGGCTGAACATGGCTCTGAGCAACCTGACCTAGCTGAGTATATTGGAGCTGCTCACTGGAGGGGGGTGGAGTAGATGACCTTTAAAGATTCTAACTATTCTATGAATAATAGTCTTTCTAGCATACAAATCAGCTTTGGAAATTCCTGAAGTCAACTCCTGGCCTTCATCATGAAAGACCTTGGAACAGGACCTTTGAGACTCTAGACAGAGATCAAGGTATCAACTGGCCAACTTTAATGACTGTCCAATTCTATCCAATTACCTTGTTCTTTTCTAAGTATGCTAAGATTATTTTGTGTTATCACTTCCAGGAAAACCTGTCTTCCTTGTGCTTATATCCTTACCTGCTTCAGTGTGTTTGCCTTGTAACCACAGTCAGACTCTCACATCTGTTAAAGTGAAATATAAACGATATTCTTAAGAGGACCAATGTAATTTTGACAGGGCTAAAGAAGGCCTGGCTTTGTGAGACCTTTTGTTTCAGTCTTCTACCTGACTTCTGGCAAAATATAATCTACAGTCCAGTTCTTGACCTACAAAACCAAGCAGTGATATTTGCTGTCTTTCAATTAGCCTGTAAGTTCAGCTCCTCCAAGAAAGTATCGAAATACTGTTAGCACAGTGCCTAGCCTACTAAAATCTTGTATTTGGCTGGAGCTTACTGTCATATGTACTTATGGTAATTAAGTCAGACCACACCCATGCTATTTCTCATGAAATGGGGACATGCATACAACAGATGGCTTGCCAGGCCCTCCCTCAATTTGCAAATGGCTGATCATTGCCTTCCCCAATTCAGTTTGTGCAGCATTTGAAGTCCTGAAAGACGGATGAGCATGATGGGTGGCCCTGAGACCAGGTCACTGCATCCAGGTCTCAACTCTTACTCTGTAAGAAAGGGTTTAGGATAGAATGTAATACGAGTTAATTTAAGCTGCTACAACAGTAAATGAATGCTGGCACTAAGCCTAATGCTCTTGAGGGGATTGGAGTTCTAGCACAGAGTGAATCCCTGATGAAACTTGGCCTAACCCTCTTAAAAGACACTAAGATGTGGAAGTGGACCTTCAGCCATAAGACGTATGCTCACTTGGCATATTTAATTTTTCGCTTTTGACTTTGTAACAAAACTTAAAATAAATTAAATTTCTGCCAAACACAACTTCCTAAGATCACAGGACTCACAAGGGTTTTGTGCCATGGTAGTATGTTTTTGTCTTTTGGTGTAACTTCACATTATATTCGTTATGTCTAACAAGAAAAGACTGCATTTAAGTATTGTTACGTAACTATTCAGTGGAACATTGACTGTTAAGGAAAAATCACATTTTAAACATTTCAGAAAATATTTTATTAGTCTTGTTATTTGCTTTTTCAATTTTTCATCAACGCAAACACCTGTAGTACAAAGTCTGAAGTCAACATGTAGAAAGTACTTTTTAAAAAAGCAGGTATGTCACCTTGCTAAATGTAATGATTTCTGTTTACAAGAGCCAAGGAATAGCAAACTGAGCAGGATGGGAAAGGGAGCTAACATTTTAGTGCTGCAGGGCATAGTAGCTGATGACATTTGTCACCACATAGTTCAATTTGTCTGATGAAACTCGTGTTACATTTACCAGACTGTCAGTGTCATTTCTACAGACCACAGCGAGTTTTGCTTTCTGTCATAAACTACCCTGCAGTGATACCACATGGGGTGAAACAGGATTTTGTCTTCCTAGCCAAGAGTTTTCTAGCTATTTAGGCATATGTTCTAGCACTCACAACTGTACCAGCCTGGTTACAGCAACACAACTGTGAGCAAAATTAGGGTAGCAATAGCTTCATACTCCTGGGCACTGCACCCACGGGGTGAATTTACTGCAGGGAGAGAAGGAGTGACTAAGGACATTTAGCTTCCTCATCAGCATTGCGTGCTTGCAGCCATATGAGGATAACTCTCCATTCACACTGCAGTTGTATCTGTTCCAGTCAGGACTGTCATCTGAGGAAAGACAGATGACCTACTTTTTTGTTTTTACTTAAAGAAAAACTGAAAATCCCCGGCAGAATAATGAACTAAACCTGCTTACCTGTCTTGTGGTCCTCAGCATCAAGGGATCAGGCATTCAGAATTCAAATCACCCTGCCATCTTTATGGTGTTTCTAAGATGTTGTCAGCACTCATGAAGTGCTTGTTATCGGTTCACACAGAAAGTGAAGTACTTTCAATATTTTTATACAAATATTCTATGTCAAAGTATAAGATTGGGATGGAAAATATTTTGTGTCTAAAGGGAATGAGAAATAGACGATAAGAATTTGCTTCAAGTTTTACACCTCAGTAGCAGAAGTGGGATTTTATAGTGTGTTTGTGTATAACAATAGAGGGATTCTGCTCCTATGTTTTGCAGTATCTGGGGATTAAAAAGCCTTTTCCCATATGAGTTAGTTTCTAGTTCTCTGGAAACAGGAAAAAAGATTTTGCAATGTGCATTAGTATGTGGAGATGGAGACCATTTGCCCTGCATTTTGCACTCCTGGGTGACTTTGCAATGAGAAGTCATTTGTGTTCTGAAAGAAGGTGTTTTTGAAGGGTTTGTATCCTGCTAAGGACTCAGGTCTTGTGATTCCTGAAAATGTCTCAAACACTTCACAGAATGACACTCAGTGAACAGCACATGCTAATGGAAGACTGGATAAATTCTGAGATGCCATTAGTTAAATGACTGAAATTACCACCTATGAATTCATGACTCCAAAATCAGTGCCACTAAAATTACTTTAGTGGCACTGATGGATTATCACCTTTTGTCAGTGGATAGAAGGCAAAAAAACATTTCTATGTTTCAGAGCCCATAGCACAGCATTTGTAATGTTGACAACACAGTACTGGCTGTCATATCAGAAAGAGGTGAAAGACACAGTTTGCTAAAGCAGATTGAATACTTTCTGAAGGCCTTCTGAAGTAACAGGAAATTGCATGCTGCCATTCTCTCACCAGTCTTTTCCCACGTTCACATGGAGCCACTAGGTGAACTACTCTGAAAACATGAATATTTGTACTGCCAACATACAAATAATGTTTAGCTTCCTCTCGCTTTATTTCATATGAATCATTAGTTATCATTAGTTCCAGGATGGCCCAATTTCTGAATGTGATCAACTAACTAACATTTGTGTGTGACCGATCAACTCCAGCTAATCAAGACCTAGAGAGCTTTGTTAAAATTGTGGCAGTGGAGAAGAAAAACACTCCGTGGCATGCACAATGAATAGCTGTCTTTTGACACAAGTGATTACTGCCAATCAAATTGTTCTGTAATGCTTTTCACTGAACACCTCTGCCATGACAGTTTCTGTAAACAGCATCTTCTGTCATCCCTATAAGAAACTCTACTCTGCCTTTGAAAAGGATGTTCTAAACTTGTTCACACATTTGTTTTTTCTCGTCTGGATCATACACCAAGCAACACATCCACAAGTGGCATCTCCAACACCTAGAAAACCCAAAGCGCAGAGCACATAGCATCAGGTCAGTCCTGCTTGTTGATGCTTTACCTAACCCACCTCTCTCGGTACACCGGCCTTCCCGCAGGGTTTTGAACCCCGCTCATCACGTACTTAGCAGTGGGCTGAAAGCTCCGGGAGAAGAGTCACATCAGGGAATAAGGCGAAGCTGAGCTCAGCGAGAGACACGGCGGGGTGGCCAGGGCTACCCCTGGAGCTGGAGGGCCGCTGCAAGCGCTGCCACTTTTCACTCCCCACCGCACAAGGGAGGCTTCGGTGTTCCCTCACCCCTCGGCACGGACCAGAGCCTGGCCCTGTCCTGACCGCGCTCCCTCCCTGCCAGGAGCCCGCCAGGCCCTCTCCCCTGCCCGGGGGCAGCCGCAGCCCGCAGGGAAGGGCTGTTTGCCGGGCAAGGCTGGGAGCGGGGCCCGCCGCCTCCCCCCAGGCCCGGGGCGGGACGGGCCGCCTCAGGGCATCCTTGAGGCTGGGAAAGACCTGTGGGTCATCGAATCCACCCTGCGACCGAACACATCCGCGTCAACTACACCATGGCTCGAAAGTGCCACGGCCAGTCTGTCCTAAAGCACCTCCAAGGGACGGTGAGCCCACCCCCTCCCCTGGCAGCCCGTTCCAGTGTCTAATCGCCCTCTGCGAAGAAATCCTACCTCCAACCTAAACCTCCCCTGGCTCAGCCTAAGGCTGTGTCCTCTCGTCCTGGGGCAGTGGCCGAGCCCCACCTGACTCCAGCCTCCCCTCAGATTCCCTCTCTGACTCCAGCCCCCCGCCCCGGTTACCTCTCCGCCAGCCCGGTCCCCTCAGCGCGATCCCGGCGAGCTCNTCAGGCCCCGTCCTGCGGGAGCCCTCGCGGCATGGGGCGGCGGGGGTGGTGCAGCAGCGGGTGAGGCGCGTCCCCAGCCCGGAACACCAGCAGCAGCACCGTGTCAGCCGCCCCGTCTCAGCCGCCCCTGCCTCCGCACCCGGCGTGGCCCCGCCACCCCTGTGACATCCATACACACGGCGTCTGGCCCGTAGCTTTCAGCTGGAAGGTAACTTCATGCCTTTCACGAAGCCCGGTCTGCACGTCAGGCGCTGTCAGACGCTCATGGCACCCTTTTTTCCTGCGGAAAAAAAAAGAGTGTTTCGAGAAAGTAGTGTTTCTATAACAGATACTTGGTCTGAAGCGCGTCGCACGGAATCATTTCCTGTGTCCAAAATGCGTGCTCTGGATGCTAAAGTGTACTTTGCCTTGGAGCATCAGCGGACGCTCAGAAAAGGGTATGTTCAGGGACAGATGGTTATTATTTACAAAATAATCTTTTCAAGTTTCAAAACACAGTTATGTTTCCCAACTATAACCTTTTCATGGAGGTAGCGAGATTATTCCTGTTCTTCCTTCAGCTAAGAAGTTGCTGTCAGTTGGAGTTGGTTTGTTATTTAAAGGCTGGAATACCTAAATGTTTTGTAGGCCAGAGGGTTTAGGTGGGATGGGAGGAAGAGGTCAGTGTGTGCTTGCACTGCCCAGTACCATTCACCTACTTGTATCTAACAGTTTTTGGAAGTTCAGCTGTTTGTATGCATTGGTGTCTTGTCTCTTAACAGTGATAGAATGGGCTGAACTACAAGCAGATAAATAGCAACCTTTATTCTTGAGTCAAGAACAAAGAAAAAATTTTTTTAATATTGCCGTGTTGATTTTGGAGAATTTCTAAGCAGCATCTTCTTAGAAAACTCAATTTTTATTAAATAAGTGTTTTTCTAAATAGATTAGCTATTAGTCATGGTTTCTTGGACAGCACATGTTAGAAGTTTAACTTTCTGTATACAGCTCCTATCAAGGAAAACATCCATTACTCCACTAGAAATCCTGCTGGAAACATATCTCCTTGTTGTTTTTAGATTTAGTTATGTGACATTTCTCAGCAGCACTGTGTTATGTTTAAAAAGTCTTGTCACTGACACCGGTTTCACATGTGTATGGAACTCTTGCTTAAGTAGATGTGTGTGGGTATACATAAGAGGTATTACATGTGGAGAGCAATCACTTTTAAGTGCTATTGAGTGGAGTGATCTAGTTCTGGTGCTGTGTTCTCTTGGAGTAGCTTCCATTGTAACACGTGGACAGTCCTACAAGTACACTTTTAATAATTCTCGGGGGGAACTCCAAAGGTCTGTGGCTGATTTAACTGATTTCTTTTTGGAGACAGTAAATTGCTGGACTGTGCAAATGTTTAGTAGTTTATTCAGTTTGAACATTTTGGTTTTCCAGTAAAATGATTGTTGGAGGTGCTTGTTTTCCAAATGTCTTGTATTCCATATTGCTTCAGTTAATATATTGAGCTTTTCAAAGCTACCTAAGAACTGACATGCAGAGCATAACATTAAGGCTGATAAGCTGAAAGTGGAACTGTATTGTGAAGGCAATGAGGAATAGAGTGATAGAGCCAAAGACGCATGCTGCAAGTCTCTTAAGCAGTTTAGATGCTCCTTGTGACTTCCTATTGATAGAAATAGGAAATAGTCCAAAGCAAAACAGGGTTGAAACAAGTATGTCACTTTTATTTTAGGTTTTGAAGCCACCTTCTTTCAGTTCAGAGCTTGTGGAAACCTGTTAAATGGAGATGCTTTTCACATGCTAATAGAGGATAACCTTACTTCCTGTTATTACTCCTTTTCATTGTAACTGCTCAAGCAGCCTTGCTTGAGATTGTGCTGGCAAACAGTATTGACCTGTTTATTCCTGTTCTAGTATGTTATGTAGTAGGATTGTTTGCAGTGTAGGTGTGTAAAATACTATAGATTAAGGCAAGTATTTGAAATTAAACAGCATGATTTTCTTTTATCATTGTTGTCAGGAATATGTAATGGAAATGTTTGTACATCTATCTCATCAGCTAGGTCTCAGATTTGCTCTTGAGAATGCAATGAGATTATGCTACAGTGCTTCCCAGTTTTCCTTGGTAATATAGTCTTTATTGCTGAATTGCTGCAAAATAGGTAGTAGTTGTTTAAAATAGTTGGCAAAGTGAAGCTGACAGTGCATCTCCATGCCAGCATAAGAAGATTGTAGGTTTAGTTGTGTGACACTTTTCAGCAACATCGCTGTTTGTTGAAGAAGTCCTGTCATTAAGGCCAGTGTTACCTACGTGTAAGCAGAAGTTGAACCGCTGGGTAAATTTCTATTCTCCTCCTGGGTGAGATGCAATAATCATTATAACTTTGTTGCAGAAGCAAAGTTTCTTTGTGAATGCTTACTGTTTGTTTAGGTTAAGTAATTGAAGTTGCTAACTACATTTAGATTGTCCGTTAATAAAAGTAGTCTACCAAACTAGTCAGGCATTTTTTAGCTATACCTTTGTATAAGCAATTTCAGACATACAATTTCTGTTGAAACTGACACAGCATGTCAAAGCTAAAGTTCCATAAATTAAGGGTTGGGGTTTTTTTCCATCTAAAGCTTTTGATTATTTTAAACTCAAAGACTGATACCCTTGGCACCCAGTTTCTTAAATAATTGTTTAATTCCAGTCCTTGCTTGCTGCTGGAGTGGGTTTAGTCCTGCTCATACTGTTTATTGCCACTTCTAACTTCTGCTCAGAGTGAATGAACTCCAGCCTGTGTACAAGACTGCAGAATCAAAGAACCTTCAGGGTCAGACAGTTTCTTTTTGTGAGTTGTATGGATAGTGTCTGTTTTATTTTGTAGAGGCTTATGTTTGGTTACAATTACTTTTTCTGACAATAAATTTTCAGGCAGGGAGTGTTTTAAAGCTTTGTTTGGCCCAGTTTTTTTGTCACTATTTTCGCTGCCGTTTACCTGTTCTTACAACTTTTGTTAAGTGGTTACCACATTCGTAATAAAACTTTCTATATTTAATGCTATATTACTTCAGATGTCCCTTTACTAGCTGTTCCTTTACAGTTTCAATAAGTGATTTATGAAGTTATTTTCATTCTCTTCATTTGCTGACCTACTGTTTAGAAATGTACAACTAGTATATATTGGAGTAAGTCCTTAGTGCTGATTGTATAGCTCAACAAAGATCATTATAGCAAAGTGAACATAATTTTTGTAATTTTTTTATAGCTACCATCTACACTTGTTATTTACCAGTGAAGCTACACTGACAGTATCCTAGACTATATACAGTTTGTACTGTGAAAAATTAGATCCTTTTTTTTTTTTTTTNAGCTAATCAGCTTGTAACAAGAGGGGAAAAAAGAAGGGAAGTGGGTAAGAGCTTTTGTTCTATCAGTGTAACTCAGAATGGGAATCTATGTTGAATTCAGTAAAAGTGTTTCTTCTGTTATCCTAACCAACACAGCCAGGTCAAAAATGTACAGACTGCACTGCACACTGCAGACACACTATACAGGCTTCTTTTTTTCTTTAGTTGTGTAATTCAAATGACATGATGGTATCTGGTTTGTAACCTTGATGAGACTTTCAGTATTGTCTTCTGTGTCTTTATTCTCTCTGAGTGTGGTTTGCCATATTAATATGGCCTGAAACTGTTGGAATTCTTTCATGAAAGTATGGTGCTTATCTCAAGTTAGCTTTGCACACAGGTTACTTTTATCAGGGTCAAGAATCAAGTGTGTGATTGTCAAAATGCAAGGGGATTTGGAATAGCACACACTGGGAGGTTGTAGCATTTTGTGAGAAGCAATGACTCCTGCCTCCCCACTCCAACTAAATTTGGAACTTCCCAAAGGACTGTAGGATCAATCTTGTATGCACACAAACTGCAAATGGTAAGGAAATTCTGAGAAGCAGCAGGCTGCCAGAGGCAGCATATCCTGCCCCTGCTGAGTCTTTTATGGCCATGTTTAGTCACTACCTTCGGAAAGAAGATTATAATTTGATTTGCCCTTGAGAAGTTGCCATCC
Source organism: Scytalopus superciliaris (assembly GCA_013400415.1). NCBI lineage: Eukaryota > Metazoa > Chordata > Aves > Passeriformes > Rhinocryptidae > Scytalopus > Scytalopus superciliaris. Next base: position 530,789 of record VXBX01009479.1, read on the forward strand.
CTGCAGCGTGTCACAATTCATGCTAAGTCACTGTTGTCCAAATGAGACTGACTGGAGTTGTTACAAGCACATACGTGAAGTTAAATGTGTGCAAAGTCTTGTCTGCTGATAAACTTTATTGTGTTTTCAGCATTCTTTTTCTAGGGCTATGGGAGCATTAGTTGGTACTTAAATATTTGATACTGCTTACCTGAGGTAAAGAGGAAAACACAACTTACTAACAGCATTTTGTTTGTGTTCTTGTTAATACTTTCTGTTACATTACTGTAGTCTGATTGGTTTTCTTTATCTTACCTTTTCTACTACTGCTCTGTTGCATGAGCAATTTTCAGTTATTCCAGATAAGGAGAGACTCAGTTTGTGTCCTGGAGGTCTTAAATACCTATGTTGTATTTGATCATACTGAAAACACAAAGATAATGCTTATAATAACAGTTAACAAGTAATTTGTGATGGTTTTGTATTTCTAAGGGTCTGAAATTCTTGTTTGATTTAAAATGTGTTTATTGAAACAATTCTATTTTGTACTGCATTGACTTTTAATTTCACTTTGACCCGCGTTAAATGTTTCATCGTTTTCCAGTGTTAGCAATTCTTAAGAGAAGCAAAGATAGCCTCACATGGTAGTGGTGACTGTGTGTCATGATGATATGAATACTGTTATTCTGAGCAACTGGGAGTAAAATACTTCAAATGATTAAAACTAGAGCTTAGATTAGTGTTTCAGGGTTACATATGTAACCACCACAAAAGTCTGCCTTGGAACTATTGCTTTCCACTGTTTAAAGAAACCAGAATACTGTAAAGGATTCTTCAAACACTGGTTTGTTCAGGAAAGACTCACATGGTTCTGCCACTATGCAAAGGCTAAATGGTATCCTGGAGGACCTCTAAGCAAATTACAGGGCTATGGTGTCACAGCTTGTATGATAATCTAAGGAGAGTGCTTCTATTAAATATAACTTAAGTTTATTACAGGTTTAGTAAAAGTCTCATGACTCCTAGATTTAGAAGCTGATAAGAATGGTTAAAAACGTTCAGAAATCCTGCCTGTGTTTTTTGATGACACTTTGACATGTGTGCTGTGTCTCCAAAGAGATGAGTTTGATATAGTTGATATGGAGATGAGATATATAGTCATTTTAGACAAACTCCATATTTTGCATGGGTTTCTCTCAGGTAAAATTTCCAACCCAGAGCAATAGACAATTTGCAAAATACTGTTTACTATAAGCATGTTACTTGTTTAGTTTATATTTACTTGGTTGGTAACTTCTGGCAGAAACGTGTAAAATGCACATGCTTCCAAAACAAACATAGTCAGTTGCATGCATTTTGTTTAAATCCTTTGAAGTAACTTCTTCAGAGCAGTGGAAGGAAGGAAGAAGTACATAGCTCTGGGATTTTGATGGGCTTTTTACATGTCCGTAGTATCCAGGACCATTTTGTGACTTAAGTAATGCTTCCATTACTTTCAGGTCACTCTTTCTCACTCAGTGTATTTCTGAATATTCTTTTGTAACAGATAATGTTATTTAGGAAGGTAAGCTGTGCGTAGTAACTGCATGTGAAGGATTTCTGGTCAGATAAAAGTATATATGTAAAAAAATGTGTTTCGTATACATTAAACAATGATTCTTACAAAGTTATGTGTAAATGCTTTGAACTGTGAGACACTGATGAATCTTGTTAGAATGGGAATTTTTGTGGGGGTATCTTTGCAATCTGTTTTAAAAGCCTGGTTCATGCTAAGGGAAGAACGTTGCTATTAAGATGAGGTGTCTTGATAAATATAGAACCTGGGATAAAATGGCATAAGGATTTGTAATGATGTATGGAATCACCTGGAGGGAGGAATGTGGTTCTGAAATAAAACCAGAAAGAATATATGCCTTCTAATCTGAGAAACATACAGGGAGATTCCCGTGCTTACTCTGTCATAAAACAAAAAGCATTGCCTGCTTTTGGTGGAACAAAAATCCTAGGATAGGTTTTCTTCTCCTAAGTAGTATTTGAAAGTGTTTGTCTCCAAGTCTTTGTTCTGTTAGAAACTAATGGAGAATGCAGATGTAGCAGCGCATATAGATTACTAGGATGCTCACAAAGTAGAATTAAGCATGTATGGAATACCTCTGCCTCATAATGCTTTAACACGCTTTTGAAACTTAATGCAAGTGTTTGTAATCCACATCAAATAAGCTGCTCAGTGATGGCTTGCAGGCCTCAGAGAAGCCTCATATTTGAATTAAGCTGGTGCAAACCTGACCACATAGTTACATTATTAATGCTTAAAATCTATGTGGTAAAACAATGCCATGTGAAAATAATGAAAATAACCATTGCTGTTGTAGGTTGGGGCATCTTTACGTAAAGATTGTTTTTTTGTTTGTTTGTTTTTTAAATCTTTTTCCTGCTTTGCAACTTCCTTAAAGGAAGGAACAACTTCCTTAACATGTTGTCCTTCTGTCTTTTTACACCGTACCTTGCTGCTGGTTATTCTTCTCTCTGCTGTCATGCTCTTCGGAGTGGAGCAGGACTAAGCACACAGAGCCAGGCAGTGGTTCCCTCCACAGCCCTAGATTTCTGTTTTCATTGTACCATGGTTGGAAATGTGTTGGAGGATTCTTATTGCATCTTCGGGTTGGGTACTTGAATCATCTGCAGTATGGTGCCTTTAAATCTTCTTTTCACTGAAGAATCTGCAAAACTGGCAGCCTTTGGCCTGGGAGTCCAGTTGGACTCAAGGTGCTCTGAACCCTGGTGTTTCTTTACACTGGTTCCCAGTACTAGAGAAGCTCCTTCCAGGCCTATAGTGGGAAACACTCATGTCAGCATGTGGTAACATCCAGTCTCTCTGCCAGCTTTGTGGTTTACTCTCCACTGTCTTTACTGTTACTCAATACTATCTCAATAACTATTAGCAAAAGAAATTGTCTTAGATCACAACAAGGCAGTCAACTCAGTAGGTAAATGCATTCGATATTACCTGTTGTTAAACAGGAAAGCAGTTTTTAATTAAATGACTGAGGTATCTATAGTCTATGGCTGTGAAAGAGACAGTTTAGCAAAATTTATGCATGTGCCTTCTGACAATGGTATATCATGTGAATATATCCCTACTAAGTTTTTTGTTTTCTGTGCATCTAGAAGAACACTGAAGTACTACAATGCAATGGCTTTGGTTGTGTGTGTTTAAATGCCTTGGTAACATTGTTGCCTCCTAATTCATCTAGTATGAATGAATTTCCGTTAATGCCCCCAAAAGATCCTGAAAATAGCAAGTGATCAAAAAATGCGTTTTAAAACAACATTCCTCCAGTTTTTAAGCATCAATAAATATGTACCTCCACTGCAATTAGATTGCTAGCTCAGCTTACTCTAATCTTTTTTTCTTTTCCTTAAATATACTTCAGTATTTCTGAAACCCTTCCTCTTGCACAGCCAAAGAGAGTAACCTTAGCTACCTCTTGTTTAATTCTGTATTTCAGTGTTATGGAAATACTGTACGTATCAGGTATCCACCAAGCAGTCTAAATCAATAACTGAGATATTAAATATATCACAAACATCATTCTCAGCATTAGTGACATACAGACATTGTCATGTTCTGTGCCTAAAATAGAATGTGGTATAGAGAGTATGGAATCTGTAGGACTATGATGCTATAATTAATTATACCCTTAAGTATTACTCATGTATGTGCATTTGTTTCACCACTTTAAATATATAGTATCCTTTTCAGCTTTTTGAATGTGAAATATTTCCATCCTGAATTTGACTTTGAAAATATTTACATTTATTCCCTTCTCTGTGTGCATGGAGATTCTTTGTGCAGGTGTCTTCATTGATACTAAAACAACATGATGTCAAATGTAATCTCGGGGGGTCAAGGTTAAAATTTAACTATCTTTCATCTGATCTGTCACCTTTTACTTGCTCTGTGACTTCAGTGATTAAATAAAATCTAACATTCTTTCTAGGCACTTTGATACATGTGGACAGATGGGGTGAGTTAAGCTGCATGGTTTTGTGTTTTTAGCTAATGTAATAAAAGGCTAGTGTTTGAGAGTTTTTGGCTGTTTATGTTAGTGGGCAAACATAAACAGATAAGAAATTAGCTTGCCTGAAAACCAAAAATAGATTGATTGGAAAGAATTGCACAAAATAATACTCTGATTTTTAACAAAGGACCTAGAGAAGACACTAACATTTATTTACTGGTGATATAAGACTTTTCCTCCAGTAAATACTGTAGATGCCTTCAAAATAGATATTACAAAGTTTATTTTTTATTTGCTTTACTAGGTGGAAGCTCTATTAGCTTTTTTTTTTTTTCCNGTGCAAGCAGTAGTAACTGTTCTCCCATTGCTACTGTTTTGTGCTGGTTTTCAAATATGTTTGCTGGGTTAGCATCAGAGGTCTATATTTCACTTCCTTGCAGAGCTTTGTGGAAGATTGTGGCTGACTGAATATGGTTATTCCTGACAAGCGACTCAGCATCTTGGGAACATAATGTAGCCAGAAAAAGAAGAAATAACTCAGACTCTGGTTTAATTTATGCTGTGGAGAAAATTATGTAGACTTCACTGGTGATATATGTGACAATAGCATTACACCTTGTTTCTCCATTGGGTACTTTTAGGTCCCTGAATTTTGGTGCATTATAATGTTGTCTAATTTTCTTTTTACTATGGTTCTTATAATAAGGTTACTTAGCATAACTAGACTTGTTTGAATAATATTCCGAAAAGACACTAGTTGAAATAATCATCCAAAGTAAATGACAGATAAAACAGTGTGAAATGCTCATTCAGAAAACATGTATTAGGCTATAGCTCCCTATTGCTACTCAGGAAGATTTTTATTACACTATGAACTGAAAGACAAGCAAAGGCAGTCTTGCCAGCTTTGAACACTAGACATCATTTAAAGTAGTTCCACATGGTTTGTGTCCCTTTCAGAGTAGGAGAAATTTCAAGAATGACTGTCTTGCACTGATGTAGTCTATAAAAAGCAGTTCTAGCAGATGTAGCTAACAAATATTGCCTTATCAGTACTGATACCTTTCCTGCTTCTTTGTCAAATCATCAGAGAAACTCCTGTGTCTGATTCCAAAAACTGCAGAGACAAACTCTAGCATAGATGAAAAAGTTGCATGAAATTAAGGAAATCAGTGTTTCCAGAAATATTTTTTCCCAATTAATTTTTTTTGTAGAATTTTGTATAATTTTCTTTGATAATGCCTTTTATGGGAGATACTGCCATTTACATTAATAATCTATTAAGAAATTATAATGTAATATTAAAACAAAACATGCTGAACTGCACATATAACGCTATGTGTATATATATATAAAACATAAATTTATATATATTAGTAAGGATACGTATGCATATGTATAAAATACACTTAAAATACAGACTGTGTGAATGCAGGAATAAAAAATAAATATAAAACTGTGTTAGCAATGAAGTTACAGGATTTATTTTGAAAGTTTCTATTCTAAATGGGTATATATGCTCAGAATTTAAAGGATGTATTCTGCCTGAAGTTCCATCAGAGGTGGAAGGTGGAACTGGTGGCCCTCTAAGAGGCAGAGGACTGCGTGCTGCCAGGTCAGGCTGGGCTTGGAACTTGACTGCTTCTGCACACTGATGTGAAATCTTGTCAAGGAGAAAAGCAGAAAGTTCTGTGATGTTGGATTGCTCACCATGGTGGAATGAACTTTGTATTATACTCTCTCAGAAAGTTGCCAAAATGAACTTGTTTTTCAGTAAAGAAGTCTTAATGGTTATGTATTGACCACTTTATCTGATGGTCTGCTTCTCCTGTTATAAAACTTTGAAAATTAAAAGATAACAGACTTTAAGAGCATAACTGACAGAAGAATTGCTTTGGGGCTGCAATACAGCTTCTGGACCAGTTCTCTCTAAATTTGCTTTTAAATGTTTACTACCAAAATCTAATTACCAAAAAAAGTTGTCTTAGATCACAAGAAGGCAGTCAACTTAATAGGTAAATGCATTCAATACTGCCTGTTATTGAACAGGAAATGGGGAGTCAGTTTTTTATTAAATGACTGATATATCTATAGTCTATGGCTATGAAGGAGACAGTTTAGCAAAATTTATGCATGTGCCTTTTGACTGTGATATATCATGTGAATATATTCCTACTAAGTTTTTTGTTATCTGTGCACAGTAACAACAAAGCAACTGTGGACTTGTCTGATAATTTGTTGTGTTTAAAGGAAATGCAAAATCAGAATTATACTTGGCATGGAGACTAAGATAGTGTCCTTTACTTTATAACCTTAAATTGTTTAAGTGTAAAGCGACAGTGGTCTCAGTAGACTGGAATTGTCAGAATGAAATGCTTTCCCTTGCTTATTAACCTGAGGGGAAGGCATATAACAGTGTATGGTTCTTACCTGGAAATGTGGTAAAGCTGATGGACAAAACATCTGGCACCCTTTTGTGCTGAAAGTTATGCTTGATGGTCTTGGGCATAAGGGAATGTGGTAGTATCACTGCTATATTTGGGAATAAGTAAGTAATGATAGGTTTCTGCTGAAGATGTGAAAACAGCAGGACTAAACATTTTAATGTCCTAAAGATGAAAAAACCAATGCACAACATGCACCAATTTAAAACCAGGATTTCCCAAATCAATTTAGATGGTTTTTTCTAGTGTAAAGCATTAGTATAAAATCTATACTGTTTAATAAGGAACAAATGAGGAGAATTGATACTTGATTTAGTTGTTCACATGAGATGAACTTCTGGTTAACTGTTCTGCATGAGATACATCTCCACTTAAGAGAACCTTTTCTATCTTTTTCAGTGAGTTGTTGTAGTTTAACCCCAGTTAGCAGCTAAGCACCTCACAGCCCCTCTCTCCCTCTCCCCTGGTGGGACAGGGGAGAGAGTCAGAAGAATAAAGTGAGAAAACTCAGGGGTTGAGATAGACAGTGTAAGAGGTAAAGCAAAAACTGTGCACACAAGCAAAGCAAAACGTGACATTTTTTCATCACTTCCCATGGGCAGGCAGGTGTTCTGCCATCCGTAGGAAAGCAGGGCTCCATCACGTGTTAACAGTAACTTGGGAAGACAAATGCCGTCACTCCAAATATCCCCTCCTTCCTCCATCTGCCCCCAGCTTTATATACTGAGCATGATGCCATGTGGTCTGGGGCCCCCCCATGGTCAGTTGGTGTCAGCTGTCCCAACTGTGTCCCCTCTCAACTCTTTGTGCATCCCCAGCCCACTCACAGCTGGGGTGGGGTGAGAGACCATAGCTCTGTATAAGCCCTGCTCAGCAGTAACTAAAACATCCCTATGTTATCAACACTGTTGCCAGCACAAACACAAAATACAGCCCCATACAAGCTACTATGGAAAAATAATTCTATCCCAGCCAAAACTAGCACAGTTGTGTCCACAGTAGAACATTCTGGGAAGTTGTTGGTTTGTCTTGGTGGTTTTTTTGGAAGTTTTTTTAAGAGAATTTTGGTACTAACATGCATAAATCAGAGTAAACCTTTTTTCACTGCTTCGTACAAGTGCAAGATACGGTTTGTATTCCTGAAATTTTTGTGTCCCTAATGTAATTTAAGGGAATATTTTTGCTGGTTTTTTTTTAATGGTACAGTTACACCAGCTACTTGGAAAATGTGGATATGGTTTACTAAATTTTCAGTCAGAGAAATGTAGTCTTTCATGTTCTGATTCTACATAAATTCCGTGGTTAGACCAGGGATGCTTATAAGCACATGATAAACAACGGAGTGGTGGAAACAGAGCTACTAAAACAATATGAGGATTCCATTTCTGTTCAGTTGGGTGAGCTCTGCAACGTGCACATGCTTTTCCTGTGCTGTGACTTGTTTTGCCTGTAGTTATTTTCTTCTAACTCTCCACCAGAATATCTGGCAGTGCATGCTGCTCTTTTTTCTTTACTTAAGTGAGAATTTTTTAAGCTCTGTGAACTCTTTTCATTGCAGTTGGATGTAGCCAGACCTTTCCATATGGTAACTTCTCAACAAAATCTTAAAATATGTAGGGATTAATTTATAATAGCAAAGCATACTCCACTTCATCATATACAGTTAAAATGTGTATTGTGATTTGTAATTTAAAGCAAATCAATTTCTGTATTGTATCAGAGCTGGAGGTTTTTTTATAGCTTGGTTGTTATTGCATGTGTGTGTTACTGCTGCAGTATTTTACCTGCTGGGAAAGCAGTTGTTAATTTTTTGACACAGAGCTGTAGTTAAGCACTACTGTAAAGAAATTTGTTCTTGTCTTTTTGAGCTCTTTCCAGGAAATTTTTTTAAAAAGAGTACTAAAGACCTAAAAAGTCATGAGTAACAGCATTTAGGTTGTGACCGATGGGAAGGACTCAACATGGAAAACAAAAATGGCGAAAAATAGCAAGTCTTCTGTTTCTGGATTTCTTTTTAAAATGCATTAAAACTTCAGATTTTAGTTTAGCTGAAGAACCATCATGAATGATAAACAGTGTAAAGGGTATAAAATTAATTTTCCTAGAACACTGTGTTTTCTCTTATTCTGAATATGCCTGTTGTATGTAATGTTCCTACTTGGTCTCTCAGAAAAACACTGTAGGAAATTGCTGACATACTTTTTTCCCCAGCTGCTGTTAAATTTGGAAAACTGACAATGTCATATTGCCAAATGGTGTTATTCTTTAATTTTGAGATTTGTGTTCTTGATTCTCTTGAGCCTCAAAAGTGCAAAATATAAAGAAAAATCTAAGTATTTAAGTGCATCAAAATGTTGGATGTGTTAATTGAGCAGACTTTGTATAGCAATAAATACTGGATTCTTTATGTTAACACCCCAATGAAAAATAATGCAATTTCACCATTAATATGCCATCTGTCTCCTGAATGTTTATCATGGGTACCTCAGTTTATAATCTGTGATGCAAAGGTCTCCTGACAGTACTGCTACGTGAAATGACAGCAGTGCAATCAAGATGCATTGTCAGAAATCATGGAATCAGAGTCAGATTCCTTGGGATAAAACTTTAGAAGCAGTATATGATGTTCCAGTACAGATGACTTTTTCCTTGCAGGGTTCACTCATTCTCAGTGGCAGTGGTGTGAGGTACCACTTCCAGCATTGCAGAGTACTGGTACTGACAGCAAACAGGGAGTGATTATCCTGAGAGTCATCACATGGCTGAATCCTTTGTGGGAAGGATTTGTGAGCCTGTAGGTGTGGGAGTAATGCGGCATCTCTCTTCCCTCATCTTCTCCTAATTGCTTGTTAAATTAGATCTTTGTAGAGATCCGTGATTCTTTCCTGTGGGGCTCTGCAGGATGAAGTTGTGCCAGAGGGTCCTGCATCCTTTCTCCTTCGTGTAGCCTGTAGGTTAGGTGACTCTCTCCATCACTTCCAGGAGCAGCAGGCTCCACAAGGGACTGCTCTGCACTGCCACTGGCCAGCGGGAAGCAATGCCTGCCTCTGCTCCTTCCGTTGCTGAAGCAAACGGGCTCCGCTGGGCTCGGCCTTGAATGCAGAGTTAGAAGGTGGCGAGTAACGGGAAGTAGACACTATGGCTGTGTAGGGATTAAATTCTGGATGTGATGTTAATATGGTTCCATCGTGTGTGTGATTGTGTTTCACCTCAATAAATTCAAGTTATTTACATCTGCTTCTGACCATCAGAAATATCCAGTTGATCTGACCGGACCACTGCAAGTAGATTTAAATGTTGCTCACAGTTCTTTGAAGTGTGTAAAGCTTCATGCATACAGTGTTCCTTGTCATTCTGGAAGTCAGAACTAGGCTGTTACCTTGCTACTTCAGACCCAGAGATTGTTCTCAGCGTATGCTGGCCCATTTAGTGTCCCCGTGAATGCATTTGGCAAGACAAAGTTGATAGACCCAATATCCTTTATTTGAGCAGCTGCTGTAACTGGGAAGATTACACAAGCTCTTGTTCACCACGCCAAGCTGTAGAATGTGTCTTCTCTGTCAGTGAACTTTGAATAGACAGATGATGAGTTACTGATAATGATCAGGTTCTATTGAGGTAGCCATGAGACAATAGTGATGTGCTTTTAATTGTGGACAGGGTATTGGTCTTAGAGGCCATAATTTGCAAAGAGCAGAGACCATGAATAGTTTTCACAGGAATTTGAAGTTAACATGCTAGGAACACTCATGCCCGTGCATCAGTGGAATAATTTTTTCATGTTGAGTTATTTTGCTGAATGTGTGAAACTTCTCCTATAGCCAGTTCATAAAAGCAGTGGTTCTGCTTTTGCAGGAAAAAATTCCTTTATTCAGTTTTGGTCTTGCAATATTCCTATTTAATATAATACTTTTAGTGTAGGGGAAGCAGGGAATGAGAAGTTGCATCAGTTCTTCCCCAGAGGTTACTCTACTGTACTTTTGGAGCTGCTGTATGCGTAAGGCACTGAGGAAAGTACCCTGTGTTTTTGCAGTTGTCTCAAGAAATGTTATTTTATGCAATAAGTATATATAATGGTATAATTCATTTTCCATTATTCATAAGTGTCTGACTTATGAAATGTCTGACATTAAAAGAAATTAAATTGCTGTTAGATATATTTATAAGCAATTTATGCAACACATAGGCAACTTGTTCATGGTAAAACAATGCTTTGACAAGAAAGTGAGTGAAACTTCATGGTAGAGTGATGTAGTGGTCATAAGTGTTTAGAAGTCACAAAAGCCTTAGAATTGAACTGGCTGAAAACAGAATGTTTTTATTTAAGGTCATGTGAATTCTCTTTATTGGTGTTGAATGCTTGAAACTTCTGAATTGTAAGGGCTAGAAGGTTCTTGGTGAAAGCCAAGATACTTTCTCGGTACTGTGAACAATAATGTGACTTTTATAAAATCATATAATGTTAAGGATTGAAAGAGACCATAAAGATCATCTAGTTCAATGTCTCCTTTAATGGACAGGGACATTTCAAACCAGACCAGGTTGCTCAGGGTCTCATCCAACCTGGCCTTGAACACTGCCAGGGTTGAGACATCCAAAACCTCCCTGGGTAGCCTGTTCCAGTATCTCGCCAGCCTCACAGTAAAAAATTTCTCCCTCATATGTAGCCTAAATTTCCTCTCCGTTTGTGCCCATTGCTTCTTGTCCTATCACTACAGTTCCTGACGAAGAGACCCCCTCTGGCTTCCTGTAGCCCCCCTTCAGATACTGGAAGGCTGCTATGAGGTCTACATGCAACCTTCTCTTCTCCAGGCTCAACAGCAGCAACTTTCTCAGCCTGTCTTCCTAGGGGAGGTGCTCCAGTCCTCTTATCAACTTCGTGGCCCTCCTCCAGACTTTATCCAACAGTTCCATGTCTTTTTTATGTTGGGAGCACCAGAACTGTATGCAGCACTCCAGGTGGGGTCTCTCACAAGAGCAAAGTAGAGGAGAATCACCTCCCTCGACCCGCTGGTCATACTGGTTTTGGTGCAGCCGAGGATTCGGCTTTCTGCACTGCGAGCGTGTGCTGAGCTTTTCATCAACTGTCACCCCTGAATCCTTCTCCACAGGGCTGCTCTTTAAGGATATTCTTTAATACTTTAATGATACCTAATGCTTTGCTAGTATTCATGATGAAGTTATGTGAAAGGATTGATATATAAATATGCTTTATATACCCCTGACTAGAGAGTCAAGTGTCGCAAGTCTGGTTGAATTCTTTGGTAGCATTTGTTAAATCACAAGGGAAGAAACTTTATTGAAGTGCCAAGGTACACTACTTACCACAGTGAAAATAAAGCCTGTAATAATAGGAAAAGGGCTTTAAAAACTCATGGCTGCTTTAATCTTATGGAATTGCTAGTTGATTATTCATTTCATATCCTACTCCTTTCCTTATAGTATGAGTTTGCTCCATATGAACTTATTTTATGGATTTGTGGAGGGCTAGTGACCTTCAGATGGTAAGGGGAAGAGGATCACTTCGCACACAGAAGCAGCTTGAAAAAACGTAAAGTTT